>NDXB01016540.1:92178-115343 GCA_002631895.1 Agapornis roseicollis
GTGAATGCTCCTGGCAGTGTTCAAGGCCAGATTGGACAGAGCCTTGGGGTGACATGGTTTAGTGTGAGGTGTCCCTGCCCATGACAGGGGGGGTTGGAACTTGGATCTAAATGTCCTCTCCAACCCTAACTATTCTATGATTCTAGGGGAGAGCACTGATTTAGATCTTGGGCAGCTTCAGCTCAACTCCATCACTTGTTTGCTGCTGGGGACTGTGCAGAGCAAAATAGTTTGAAGTCTAGATCCAAAAAAGCATCTCACTTTGGTGCCCCACACCAAGTTTCTGGTGACTTAATAAGTCTGGTCTTGTGAAGTAATGCCTGGTCTTGTGAACAGGATTATCTCCTGCAGTAATTGCTCTCTATCAGCCTAACTGGTAGCTTCTTGTTCAGGTATTTACCCTCCACACAAGAACAGCTGAGCTCAGGGCACAGCCCCAGGCAGTCCTGATGTCCCTGTTCTTGGGTGGCTGCAGTTAATTAGCAAAGCTCCTTCTCTGTTCATTATTCAGCAGCATTAATGTCTGTTGAAGGAAAGAACAAGATGAGCCAAGTTCATTTCAGTTCTGTGAGAAACGTGGGACATTTGGCAAACAAGATTTGCAAATGGGAGAGAGAGAAAATGAGGAGATAGATTAAAAAAAATTAATTTCCAGCTCCTAAGAGGACTTTACCAGTAGCAATATAAAAGATAGCTGAGTGCTCTGCTTAAATGAAAAAAGTGATTACTTTGCAGGCAAGTGAATAGCTTTCTATATCTTCTCCCCTTCTCTGTGTTATTTCTTTTCCTTCACTTTTCCCTTATTATGTGACTCCATCAGTGCAGTGAGATGGTGCTGGAGGCTACCGATATCTCTTCTCAGTGCAAATGGATAAGATAGCCAGAGTAAGTCACCTCCTTTGGAGAGGAGAGCTCTGGCCTGTCACTACTGGAAGTGAGTTGTGTTGATGCAACATTCATGTGGCTCAGATGAGCACATTGAGCTTTGGAAGAAGAGAACTCATAGTAGGTGTATGGCTGTAACAGTAAAATTGCATGAATCTAAGGAGTTGTGAACTTCCTTAGGGCAAACATGGACTCCGTGCAAGCTTGAGCCAGGCTGGATTGGGAAGAGAGGCTCTTCCACAGTGCCAGTCAGCAAAACTGTGACCACTGGCTGCTTCACAGTGGGTAGGATCTGGCCTCTGTGTGTTATTTTAAGGTTCACAAGCCCACTTCTCTGATGGATATATTCCCTGGATGAAAAAGTAATGTGGTGGGCAGTTAAGTTCTATGGTGGATTATATGTGGTTGGAATCAGGTATGAAAGTCAAAAGTTACTGGGGTGGAAGAGTTCAACAGGCACACGCATGAAGATGGTGCAGAGAGAGGGTGTCATCTGATAAACCTCCTTTCCTGGGGTTATGGTCTATAAACCCCATGTGGGTTGTGAAATCAAACTCATGAGCTGGGAAACACCAGACTTAAACAGCCTGCACAGCCACAACTTGGGCCTTTGTGCCCATTGAATGTAATACATCCCTTAATTATCTGATCACCTATCATTTGGGGTTATTTTAATGCAGTAAATGGCTCTAGGCCACATTAACACACGCAGTTCAAACCGCACACTGAATTCAACATTAATTTCCTTGCGAGTGCCTTTAATGCTTCAGCATCTGATCAATATTAATGCATTTATCTTCACAGCGCTGCTGCGATATCACCAGCTGGTGATCCAGGGCACAGGGAGATTAAGGCCAAAATGATCAAAGGCAATTGCTAATTTTGGGTACTCAATTTGCAACACCTGGGATCTGATCCTCCACAGCACTCTGCATCTCACTGCAGTTGGTGTGCCTGAAGCACAACTCCCATTGACTTGTTCCTGTCTCCCAGTGCTAATCCATCCAGAGTACCCTACACAGGGCAGCAGGAATAGGAAGGAGACTCATAGGGGCAGCTCCTTCACTGTGCAGCTGAATCCCCTGTGCTGAACTGCTCATTGCAAGGGAGAAATCCCAAGGGGAAAAAAGAAAACAAACAAATTAAGTAAATCTGTGTTGGCTGAACATGAGCAGCTTGTGGCCAGGTGGCCAAGGTGCCTGAGAGCATCCTGGCCTATATCAGCAGTAGTGTGTCCAGCAGGGCCAGGGCAGTGACTGTGCCCCTGCACTGGGCACTGGTGAGGCTGCACCTCAAATCCTGTGTTCAGCTCTGGGCCTCTCACTGCAAGAGAGACATTGAGGAGCTGGAGCTGGGCCAGGGAAGGGCAATGGAGCTGGTGCAGGGCCTGGAGCACGATGGGGAACGGCTGAGGGACCTGGGGGGTTCAGTGTGGAGAAGAGAAGGCTCGGGGGGAACCTGATGGCTCCCTGCAACTGCCTGACAGGAGGATGGAGCCAGGTGGAGGTCTGTCTCTTCTTCCAAATGGCAAGTGATGGGACGAAACATAAAGGCCTCAAGCTACACCAGGGGAAGTTTAGATTGGATATGAGGAAAAATGTCTTCACTGCAAGTGTTGTCAAGCACTGGAACAGGCTGCCCAGGGAAGTGGTGGAGTCACCATCCCTGGAGGTGTTTAGATGTACATGTGGTAATTAGGGACATGGTATAGTGTTGGATTTGGCAGAATTGTGTTAATGTTTGGACTTGATGATCCTAAAGATCTTTTCCAACCTGAATGATTCTCTGGTTCTGTGGTGTTGAACTGGAAGTGTTTGGGCATTTTATTTTATTTTATTTTATTTTATTTTATTTATATATTTTCACAGGTTTTGAGTCCTGTATCTCATCACCAGATGTTCTTTCAATGTGAACTTTGGAGTTGTAATGTCCCAACTCAGTACTCCCCACAAGAACCAAGCATGCAAAGCCAAATCAGCCAGACCAACCAGAGAAAGACCTAGTTCTCATTTTCACCAAAGCTTGGCTCATTGATGAGCCTCAGCCTGTCGGATCTGGAGTCCAGGCCTTCACCTCCACAGCTCTGGGACTGAGAGAAGAGATGAATGAGCAGGGTTTGTAATAGCCATGCAGCTCCTTAAAGTTATGAGACATGTTCAGCTCCTGCCAGCTCTCCCATTGCTCACATTCGTCTTCACCACCATGTTACTCTATTCCTCACTGATAGCTTTTTTCCTCCCAGCACACTTTTCTATGACTGTGATTCACAACCCTGAGTTTAAAGATTTATTGCAATGCACACATGGCATGGCAGACTCCAAATGATGTGTTCAGCCTGGTTATTATTCTCTTAAAACCCATTTTTTCCATAGTGAAACAAGTGGCCTCTGCATTGTGTTGAGACTTTTGTCCTCTAATTGCCTAGGTTTATTCAGATGAGAATAAAAACAGCAAAGAAAAGTCACAACTTCAAGGGGCTGGCTGACATCTCTGAACGTCAAGAGTAATAAAAACACTGGGAGCTTAACCAAGCACCAGATGGTCTTGAGACAACTAATTGCAACCTGAGCATTGACATCTATATCAGTGCTTGCTTATTCCACTTCATAGACATGGTTAAAACCCCTATGGTAATTTAAACTCTCTCCTCCCAGTGAGAAAAGCAGCACAGACAGCAGCCATTATCACCTCATCTTCCTTGCTTTTGAAAGGTTTTGGACAGTGGTTTAACTATCTGCCATGAGCAAGGGCCTTAGGTTATCTTAAAGAGCTTAACCTGGTCAAAGGCTTTAATGTGCTTAAGGGTGGTGTAGGGACATTGATTATACTTAACCCTAAAAAGAACACAAAACACTGTGTATCTAAGACCTGTAGAAGTCTGTTTTTTTGGCATTTTCTTCATATGCATCCTCTTGAAGCACAGGCCAAGTCAAGGTCCCCTGAAGTCACTGAAAAGTCTTCAGTTTGCTCAAAGGAGAATTGCTGTTGCCTCAGCTGCAGCAGGTTCAGACTGATGTGGTGGACATCCTTAGAGCTGAGTTTATAGTTTTCTGCACTGAACTTGTGATGTCAAAATTAACCTGGAAAACATTAAAACCCAACCGTAAGCACTCATTTTGTCTGTGGTAAAAACCCCAAACCTGTGGTCCCCTATCAAAGAGCACCTTTCAAACTGTGGTTCTTTTTAATACACCCAATGGAAGAAATAGCAGTGAACCTTTTTTATTTTTCTAAGAGAAGCAATTTTCTCATTTAAACAAGCATTTAAATTTCTCATTTAAAATAAACCACTTTGTGTCTCTTTTTTAAGCAAACAATTCTTATCTTCAATTCATTTTCTCGTGACTCAGCACAATACCCAAGAGGATTTCCTCTAAATTTGCAGATGTCACCTTGGGTCAAAGGCTGGAGCTACAGTATTCCCACTCTTGAAAACGCCAAGAGATGTGTGAATGCATGGGGAAAAGAGTGAGTTTGGAGGGAATGTTTATCATGCTGGTGAGACCTGGCCCCTTAAAAAGCAAGACTGTAACCTGTGCTGCCGAATTTGAAGATCATAGAAACATTGAATCATAGAAGCAACCAGGTTGGGAAACACCTTTAAGATCATCAAGTCCAACCTTTACCCCAGCATTGCCAAGTCTGCCACTAAACCATGTCACTAAGGGCCTCATCTACCTGGTTTTTGAGTGCTTCCAGTGATGGTGACTCCAGCACTGTCCTGAGCAGCCTGCTCCAGTGCCTGGGCACCCTTTCAGTGAAGACATTTTTCCTAATGTCTAATAAACATCTCCTGGTGCAGCTTGAGGCTGTTTCCTCTTGTTCTATTGAGATGCCCTGCCTCAGGTTTTTATTTCATGTTGGGCTCATCCTAGAGACTATGGAGCATCTGAGATACCATTTTGCTTTGAATTACTTGACAAGGTCTACACTCACTCATGACAGTATTGCTATCAGCATCCACGGGAGCAGACCAGCACCAAGTAACTTTGCTCCTGCTGCACTGTAGTTAGCATATGTACATACCTATGTGTGTGAAATCAGCAATCCACCTTCTCTTTGGGGTTGGCCCCAGGTTTTAGAGGAAAAGGTACTGTCTGAGGTTGCTACATGATCATAAAGGCAGCAGAGGACAGCTGTGTGCTTGAGGGTTGTTTGCTTTACATTAAAACTGCTCCAGCTCTGATGCTGGAGGTCGTTGCATTGCAAAGTACAGCTTGCACATGGGGTTTTACCCCTAAGCATGGACATGGACATGTGGGTTCTTATCTGTTGAGCATGGACCTGGGCAACTGAGCAACTGGCATGTTTCTGACAGTTTTGCAGAAAAGCATCAATAGTGTTGATTTGTAATTGAAAAGGAAGATGATATTGTATGACTCAGAAACAGCGATGGGAAAGAGATCCAATATGATAGTATTTTAGCAGAAAAAAAACAGGTTGCAAGTGAAAGAGCTTGGAAAGCAGATATGACTCCTTTATTTATGCTCATTGTAATGTAGTTTCCACAGTGCCCATGTTAAGGGCCAGCAGTGAGTGTGGCCGAGAGCAGCTGTACTATTTGTGAGCAACCCCAACATCATCTAGAAGGACCAAAGTGGTAGAGATGTAGTTTTAAATATTACTCTGAAAATCCTATCACTTTACTCTGAAATAAACCATCTCATCTAGAAGCTGATTTTTAATTTCTCCCCTAAATTTCCAATATTCCCATAGGAAGCTTTATAAAAAACTTGGAACTTTTACATCTCCAATGTAAAGGTTTGGGGTTTTGTTGCATGGAGCGATTGGGTGCGTGCACAGTATGTGTAGCTAGTTCAAAAGCACATCAACCACATCTGCTCATTAGCAATGTTCTGATCTAACCCTTGGCAGAGCTGCAGACCATGCCCAGGTAATGAGAGATTGCTACTGTGCTGCTACAGAAAGGGCCCAAATTGATGTTTTATTGGCAGTCTGAATTCTGGCACTTCTGTGTGCTTCATTTTGCCACTATGAATGTTCATGTAATCTATTTGTATGTAATGAAACATAGAATGCAGCCATACAGAACCCCATAGGCGCAGCAGGCTCTGCTGTATGCAGCAAAGAGAGAACTTTTCATGTAGGATTTTCATTTTTTAAAAACACTTGTTCTTCAAATAGCCACAATAGCTCTGCAGGTGCCTGTCAGTCAAGCAAGATTACAGACTCCCTAAATTCAGCCTGAGGTGAGAGATTGTAATAACTCTGAAGGGGCTGTTACGGTCTTTTGTGCCAGTGGTCCCTGCCTAATAGGAGCATCTCGTATACTTCTCATTGAAAATGTAATGGCTCCAGAGTTTTCTATATTACCTGCTACATTACTTGAGTTATTTTATCACCAAAAAAAGGCATATTCATGTGGTGCTGAAAATGCAAGTTAAATAAGGAGAAGAAAACTTAGGTTTACAGGCTGACATGTACCTTTACCTTATGCAATTTTGATGCTGAGAAATTGCAGCATTGGCAAGGATTTGAGCAATTGTAATTTTTTTGGCTGTTAAAAGTGGGAATGAAAAGTGGGTGATGCTGTCTGTGCAGTGAGGTTTTAACCTGATGCTGTAGGGACCAACATGGCTTCATGAATAATAGTGGTGGGTGGTTTTGGTATGCCAAAGCTCCAAGGTAAGTTATGGTGCTCATCTTCTGGATGGTGAAGCTCTTTAGCTTCTGTCACTCTGGAGGCCCTTTCTGGCCTCAAACTCTTTCAATCTTATCCAGAAGACAGGAAGTTAGCCCCACCCAAATCACAGTGTGGCATTTCTGATACCAAGTGGCTTACATGTGAAAAAGAGAGAAACTATCAAGTGGGTGCAGGTTGAAGGGAAACTTGGATTTGGTGGTCAATGGCATCCTTTTAGCTCAATCGTGGCTTTCATTTCCCAGGTATGAAGTGGCATGGAAAGCCTTCTTGGGGACTTCTGGTGACACTACCATGGAGCATGTTGTAAGGGTCAAGCAACAAAGAAAATAGGGTACTGATAAGATGGGA
Organism: Agapornis roseicollis; assembly: GCA_002631895.1. NCBI lineage: Eukaryota > Metazoa > Chordata > Aves > Psittaciformes > Psittacidae > Agapornis > Agapornis roseicollis. Next base: position 99,077 of record NDXB01016540.1, read on the forward strand.
ATAAGTCAGGAGCAGAAGGAAGGCCGTTCAAAACGCAGGTAAGCACCCGTTCTAGGAAATCCCAAGCTCTTTGGTCTGCGCATGTTGCTGCACAGCCACAAAGCATCAAAGCAGAGAGGTGCGGTGCTAAATTGCGGGAGCAGGCACATGCAAAGCCGAGCGGCTCTGCCCAGCAGAGGGTAGCATTGCTCAGACACCCCAGCCTGCTCTCCAAGTTTAACACCTTCATGCACCTCCAAATTCCCACCTCTACCACATCCCCTTTGAAATGGGAGGCACAGCTGAGCCCAGACCCAGGGAAAGCCTCACAGGCTGATACCTTCTACATTCTTCCCATAATTATGGGAAATTTGGAAAAAAACGGCTTTGAAAATAGAATTTTAAGGGATCGGTTAAAGGACACGCGTGTTAAACAGGTATGTGCGTACAATCACTTCTGGTTTTATTCATATAATAACATTAAGTAAATGTTATTTAGCTGCTTGCATTAGGATTTATTTCCAGGTACCTAATGTGATGGACAGGTTTGGAGCTGTCCCTGTGGCACAGGAGTGCCTGCACCTGCCAGCAGCAGGGCCTTTGCTTTAGTCACTTAACTTGTGTCCCAAAAGAACTGCACTTTTTTAGTGCCCTTACAGTCTGAAACTGAAGACTTCACATTTATAAACTATAGATGTATCTCAGTTAGCCTAGGCTGTAATTTCCTCTGATGTTTCTGATGAATTCTTCCCACCACCCTGCCTCAGAGCTCAGCTGATGCCCGATGTGACAACACTAGAGGTCTCAGTGTCGCTGAGAAAAAGCTGCTTTTAGCAATAATCTCAGCGGGGCCATGCGTGTGTGTGTGTGCCAGGCCGGTGTCCTGCCTGCTTCAGCACACGGTGCCGGGACTTGGGCATCTTGACAAGGCTACACAGTGCCCATCCACCTGCCTCCGGGCTTGGTGCTGCTCAAGCGGGTGACCCGGGTGTTTGAATGCCCCTTGCTTCTCTGAGGGTGCTGCGTAAGGGGGGGTTCGTGAGAAGGGGCGAGTTTCTGCATCCCAGGAATGTGTGTATATGTGTGCCGAGGCAGGTTGGCACCATCACCTTCGCGCATCCCGGCGCATCCCTGCGCAGCGCCCATCCAGGCAGCGCGGCCGCATGTGGTGCGGCTATTTAATTTTTTTTCCCTTGCTTTCCTTTCCCCCCCCTCCCCTCCCTTTCGCTTTCCCTCCCCTCCCGTTTGACGTGCGCGGTTTTGGTGCAATGCGAATTATCTTCAGTCATTCAGTCAGGAGGGGCAGCGCCAGGCAGCAGAGCAGCAGCGGGGCTGCCTCCTCCTTCTTCCTCCTCCTCCTCTTCCTTCTCCTCCTCCTCCTCCTCCTCCCATTGCCATAACAACCGCGCACAGCCGCTGCGCCAGCGGTACCGGCGGGGCCGCTCCGCACTGCTCCGCGCCGGGGAGGCTGAGCATCCCCCGGGGCCCCGCACAGGGGGTGGGGAAGAAAACAGTGACATCCCTCCTCAAAAAAAGAGAAGGAAATCCCCCAAAAGGGACTTTTTCGCTGGGTGGCTCTGTCAGGGACCAAAGTGACCCCGAGACAGGCTGCGCGCAGCTGCTGCGCAGGGTGCGGAAAGAGGGAGGGACGGGGGAACCCCGCGAGTGACTCCGCAGGGCGGTGCGGAGGAGGGGAAAGGGGGGATAGAGAAGGGGGGGGCAGAGAAAGTTGGTAGGAAATAGCCCAGGAAAAGTGGCACTAGCGGAGCCCTCCGGAGCGCGGAGGAAATAAAAGCGGCGGCGGGCAGGAAGTGTGAGGAGGAGGAGGAAGGGGAGAAGAAGGAGGAGGAAGAAGAAGAAGAAACAGCAGCAGCAGCAGCAGCAGCAGCCGCTGCTACCGCTGCAGAAGAGAAAGCAAAAGCCGCGCACGGCTCGGTGCCGCCGGCGCCAGCATCCGCGGCGCTGCGCGGAGTTGCGCGCCTTGGCCATGGCCCGGGAGAACGGGGACGGTGGCGGCTCCTGGAAGAAGCAAGCGGAGGACATCAAGAAGATCTTCGAGTTCAAGGAGACGCTGGGGACGTAAGTGGCAGGGAGTGGCTGCGGGAGGGGGGTGTCCCTTCCCTGCGGGGGTGCGCGGGGTGTCCTGCGGGTGGGTGCGTGTCTGACGGTCTGTGTGTCTGTACGTTCCCGTGTGCACGCATTGGTGCTGCTCCGCACAGTGCTCATGCATCCGAGCAAGAAGTCAGGGTGATCTGGAAACACGGACAACAATACACATATGTATAATGAGGCAGGAGCTGGGCTGACACCCCTCCTCACCCCCCAAAAAAAGAGAAAAAAAAAAAGGGCAAAAAAAGTGTTTGAAAATATTAACTGGGCGAGGAGATGGGGAAAAGCATTTTCTTGGTAGTGCAATTGTAAATAAATGCAGTCTGACTTGCACGCTCTCCCCCAAAGCCGATGGCTGCATCTATTCGTGGACAGACAAGCAGAAATAATCGGAGTGGATTGGATGTCTTAACGGTTGTTGGGGTTTATTTCTGTTATTTATAGTGACGGGACATAAAGATTAGTAAAATGTTAGAGTTGTGGGTTTTTTTTTGTCAGGAGGCTGAGAATAAACAGGCACAGATGGTGCAAGGGAGCGGGGTGCTGGCTGGTGCTTTTTTGGCTGAACGGAGAGTTTTATTTTTGTTAAAACAAATTTTCCCTTATAGGATGTTGTAGAGGTAGAGAGCCGGGAGCGCTGAAGGAAGTAAGCAAGCATATAGGCTGCTGTACGTATATATGTTGTAATTAAAGTTCAGTTGTATTGGGCGTCCTCCTTGTTGCTGTGTCCCTCCTGCTTTAATTGCAACTTGAAGCACATCTCAAACTGACGCATTGTTAATCCCGAGTAGTGCTTTTCATACTCTGCATACCACTTCCAAAATACTGTGGAACAAGTTTTGACTGTAATATTTTAGTTTCTTTCTGCTTCCAAGGGAGGGCTCCCTATAAACAGAGTATTTCTGGTTCATGGGCTCACTGATTTCCTATGAACAGGCTGTGAGTAAGAATCAGGCTCGTGGTTTAATATGGAGGTGGGTCACACAACTCTGTTGTGATGAGCACATAGTGTAACCCTCAGAAAAACACTGACTTAGCAAATCAAATGCACGTCTGCCCAAGTCTTTGGAGAAGAAAAGTGCAGCAGAAGAACTGAGTGTTATAGTGTGTTCTCATCACATTCATCAAATTTTTGCTGTCAGCATTCCATGCCAGGAGAGATGTGTCCCTGCTTGTCACCTTAGGCATGCAGTTCCCTTCCTGAGAGGAGTGTTGGGGAGGAAAGTCTTAATGCGAGGAGATTTGTTAGAGCTGCAGGACAGTTTGCTCTGGTCTCTGTTCTTCAACTCTATCATCTTCCTGGTTGTTGTGTATGAAGCCATCTGCAAGGGTTAATTTGTGCGACTGAAGAGGTCCAGGTTTAATGTTGTGGCCTTGATCTGCATCCCACTGAAGCTAATGGGAGCAGGTGTAGGTCCCAAGGAAGGTAAAGCTGGTCAGAGTTAATAGTTATGCATATTAGCATGGTTGTTACAAATTAAATTCATTAAATATGGTCAATTAGTGTCGCAAACTGTTAACCATTGTCTTAGCCTCACTACTGGGTTTAGTAAGTCCTTAGATCTGAAGCAGTGAAGTTCTTAATCTTGACTTTGTCGATCTGGAAAGTTTTGGAAAATTAAACTCCCTGGATCACAGACCTGGGCCTGTGTACGGAAAACAGAGCTGTTTTCTAGGCATAACCATATTCATTATGAATGTATGTGCATTTATCAGCCTACACGTCAGTTGTGCATTCCTTAGTTTCAGAGAGCAGGCTGATAATTAGGAGATTTGAATCTGAGTTTTGGTTCTCTCCTTGGCCACCCACCAGTGTAGCACCTGCAGTACCTACCAGCTCTGGTGTGACTTACCAGGGTGTGAAACTGCTGAAAGATTTAGGCCATCATTAAGCAAATCATTAAAGTACTTGTTCCATTCCCACTGAAGGCATTGAAGGTCTGTTCAGTGACTCGAGTAGCAGATGTACGGAGTACAGGAGACGGGACACGTCCTGAGTTGTTGACAGTAAAGTACTTAAATAGGAGCTAAGCAAAAGTCTAAATACCTTCAAAGCATCTGGATCAAAATGTTTTCCTCTGGCATTATTTAGGAACAGGGATAAAATCGGCTTTGATTCCTCCTGCACTGTAATGCTGAACCGTGTTGGACAGCCATCCGCTGATCTCACCCTCTAATAGATTTTTCTCTAGCATGGATGGGCTTGGAGTGAAAACCTTAGTGTGTCAGATGAGATGTACCGGATGAGATGTACTGGATTAGTGTAGTAGCTATATTTTGCATTTCTCTGCCACCTTCCATTTCAGGGTGCCAAAGTGCTGAAAGCATTTCTAACAGAAAAGCAGCCCTCTTTCATGCAGCGGTTTTAAATGCCTGTGGTAGAATTGGTTAGAAGAAAGAAAAGCATTAAATCAGGGAAGAAAGTGAAAGAGAAACTTTAAAAACATATTCTGTTTCAGGCGCATTGATTTGTGAATGTTAAATCCATGTGTATAATCTATGAATGACTTGTTCTCCGAGAGGAGTCTTTAAACTGAATGAAAACTTTTCAGCAGATTTTTAACATGGGAGAGTTGAAACTGCTGGAATTATTAAAAAGATCCCAACTCAGTTAATCATGATATCACCTGGGCTTCAAGGAACCTCTAATGAGTACCAGCTCTCCCTTCCAGGGCTGCAATTAATTATTCACAGGTCCTGTAAATCATGTCCAGCCACACTGATACTGAAATAGGCATCTTGAATTGGATGTTGCCTCCATGTGTAAGAAAACAGCTTTTTCCACTCAAAGGATTGTTTTCTTTGGTGGCTGAGGCCTGTGTTGTTTGCTCTGCTCAACGCTTGTGGGCAACAGTGTTTTCTTAAAGCCTTTATGAGCAATGCAGTGGCTGGCTCAGGTGGTACTTGGACCTGTATTTACTCTGTTCTGCGTTTACACAGTTTCTAAGCATGTGCAAGCTTATGTTTGTGGCTGCAATCTCTTAGATACCAGCGTGTCAACAAAATATTTTGGTAATATTAATCAAGACAATGCAATTTAAAAATACTTTGCATATTATTATATATAAAATACGTATCATGATCCATTCTTGGGCTGCTGCAGTTTGGTGGTGCCAGCCCATGCAGGACTGCAGTAACATGGTGATGAACTCTACATGTATGGGCTTGGAAGGTCTTTGTCCTTGAAATTGAACCTGGTCACTATTGAGCCGTTGAAAGTGAAATTACAGATCCTGAAAAAAAAAAGAATTCACAAAGTAAATCAAGGATAAAATAAAATCACAGCAGTGGGCCAGATCCTCAGCTGATGTAATTTTTAGTCCTATCCAAGTCAAGACAGGTGGGCTTGAGGGAAGAATAGGATTTATCTGTTTATCTTTCTGCGTTTCCACAAACTCACCTGTTGTAGCTCTACTCAATCTGCAAGCTTGGAGAGGGGGATTTCTGCCCCAGCCCTTGTGAGATGTGAACTTTCACAATAGCAGGAATGTGCTAAGAGTGACCACTGAAATATAGGTTTTTTTCTCCTTATTTAAATGGTATTTTGTCTAAGGCATTTTAAACCTCACATTTTGATGTTCCAAGAAGTAGTAAGATATACCATGTCATCTACCAGCTAAAGGGGAAAGCCTCCAATCATTTGGTCTGCTTAATCAGATCAGCCCACATTTCTAAGGTGTATGTCACTAGGCCTTGTTGAAATTAGAGTTATGATGAAGCTAGAATATTTAGAAAGGCTGAAGCTTAGTAACTATGGAAATATTGGTGCTGTCCTCAAAAGTGATGTGGTAGTTTCCTGAAAGCTTAGTCATGATAACACAGTGTTGCATGGATATAGTCACAATGTGGTAAGAGCTGGGTGGGAAGAAAAATACACTACTCCAGTACTTTCCAAAAATACTAAACACAGTATTTATTTAGTATTTTATACTAAGTAGTAAAATACAGTACAGAGAAGACTTACATGTGGTTCTGTTCTTCTCAGGAGCTCTACTGTAATATTTGGTTCACCTATGTCCTGTGTCTCCTCCATACTCTTACTCTTTAATGGGTTCCTGGTACTGTTCATGACTCTTCTACACACCCATCTGTGCTTGTTCATGCTGTGAAATGAAGTAACTCCATGAACTGCTCTCATATCTATTTTCCTTCTCACACACACATTGTCATAAACTCTTATGTGGTGTCTCCTGTGTTCTTGTCCTCTCACATCCTTCCTGGTATCTTTCCCTGCATGCAGTCTCACACTAACACTCAGGCTTTTCATGAGGTGGCCCACCTCATGCTCTTGTCTGTTCTTGGCTGCTCAGACCTTCATGGGGACAAGGCTACTAGAGATGACCTGCCTCAGGACAGGCAGTCACCCTTGACTTCCACCTTCTAAGAAGATGCTGGTGGCAGGATAGGTCCTGGTGGAGGTGCCCTATGCATTTGAGTTGCTGTGTAGAGAGGAGGTGCTGGGAGGTACCACAAGGCTCAAGAGCTGTTTGTCTCTGGTCAAAGATTTTCCCTTCTCATCGACTGGGTGCCAAAAGCACTTGTGTTGGGTTAAACACAATGAAATATCACTGTTTAGCTGTTTAGCTTGAGGCTTTATGCAAATGACTCAATTGTTTTTCCCTTCTGATTTTGGAAGTTCTGGAGATGTAAAGAAACATGTTGGTATCTGTGCTTCCTCTGGCTCCACACCCCCTGTGAAGATTGAAGAGTCTGCCTGATTTTTGTGTTTCTGCTGACACTACCAGCAATTTCTGCCTCTCTTTTACAACACCCCAGTGTGGCAGCAGTGGCTGTGTTAGAGTGTTTCATCCTTTCCTCAGTTCAGTGTTTTTCTTTTTTATATTTCTTTTAAAGTACATTGAAGAAACACATCATATTGAAAAATATCCTCAGGGGAGAGTATAACTTCAGCCAAAGGGCTAAAGTTAAGGTACATGATTTCAGGGGGAAGGCTGATGAACCACTGGAGCAACCTATGAAGGCGAGTGGTTCCCACCTCCTCTGGGATGACTTGCTAGGAGAAATCCTTTTGCCATCTGAAAGCTTTGGGGATTCATGCAGAAGTCACCAGGAAAGAGCCTTTTGTTCATGTTTACAGAAGGAGATGTTTCATGGTCGTTTCTGACCTTCAGATCTGTAACTTGGGGAATTTTACCATCAACACCATGTGGGGTTAGAGATAATTCATGCTAGGAGGTGCATGGTACCTAAAGCATGTCTCTAGCATCTGTGGGAGGAGGAGGGAAAGCTGAGGTCTGGGTGTTAATGTTTAACTTAACACTGTGAAACAACTCAGATGTTTTAGTTTGTGCACTTTATATAAGGCAAGGAGAAAATTACTGTTAAGGCTTCTTTAAGGTGACACATTTGTTTTAAACTAAGTAATCCTATTCACTGTCATGTGGCATAGTTTACTATCCAGTATCTTCTTGGAGGCTTACAGATAGTGAGTTTCTCGTATCTGCAACATGAATTGTAGTATCTTGTAACATAGATTATTGGTCTTCCTTGAACAGTTACAGGAAATAGCAGGTTTGAGCATTCAGCTGGAATTGAAATGGGAAGGAAAGACAAGCAAGATGGCCAATAGGATTTAAAGGCTGATGGAGAGGATTGGGGAAAAACCTGCAGCCATTGGTGAGGAGGGATTTTTGACAGCTCTCAAGTGTGGCTTATGTGTGTTTTGGACAGTGCTCATTTGAGGCAACAGTGTAACATAAAGGTCAATTTTCTTTCAATGTCTGAAAATAAGATTACAAAATACTCAGCAGTCAAAGGCTTTCAGGTAAACACATCATTTTGGAGACTCCCAGTTTGCTGTGTTGTCAGCTCACATAATTGCTCATGCTTCCTTCATGAGCCTTATTTTCTACTTGTTTTGATGCCTTACCTCTTTTTGCCCTGTTTTATCTCTTTTTCCTATGGCTGTTCTCTTTCAAGCCCGTTTTTGTAGTGTCTGAGTTCCCTGCTGCTGGAGGATACCTGGTTACCTGCATGCCTGTGCAACCAAGTGTGCTTGGCCGTCAGGGTGACAGTAAGATTTTTGGATAGGGTTGGAATAGGAAATCTGGGCTTCTTTCCCCCCTAATTTTTTGCACAGGGCTGAGAAAAATGTGATCCTTGCCTGAGCCAAAACTCAGCGTGTTACTGCTTAGGACCACAGTATAACAGTACCAAGTTCGCAACTGCTCTTTGTGTGAGCTGAGGGCAAAGCATGAATAAAAGCACTGGTGTTTTGCCAGCTGCAGAGGTAGCTGATGCCCTAAAGCTTGCAACAAGGCAAACCCAGAGGGTCTAAAGACCTGGTGGAGAGGTAGTGGATGGAGTTAAACCCAACTCTTTGGAGTCCTATAGTAATCCTTTAACCAAAATCCTTTAACCAAAAGTTCCCATCACAGCCACAACACAGTGGGTGTGAGAGCCTTCTTCGCTGCCACTCCTGCCATCTGGAACAGCCTGTCTGCTTCCTTCACCCTCCATCTGCTTTCACATAGGAGCTGAAACATCTCTTCCTGTATTTTTTCCTTTTTGTCTCTTTTTCTCTCTACCCTGGTGATCGACCTCAATTATTTCTGTTGCAGTCCACACACACTTCTCCTGACTATGTGCAGAATATTAGTTGGAGTTATTTAATCTGTTCAAGCATCCAAGGATGCAATTAATATTGAATAAAGTTGTATTGTTTTGGTTCACTTGACAACAGCAAACATTTATAATAGGGCTCTGAATTTATTGCCAGTAATGGTATTCGCTTAACCTTTGAGTCACAGTTTATATTCATGATTACTTAATAGGACTTAATTTTCTGGTCATTTTAGATAGCATGAAAAAAAGTTGGAACTAAATGGGTACTGTTAGTAAACAGGTAATGAGTAAAAGGAGGGATAAAAAGTTTCTTGGAGCAGCCATCTATCATTGGAATTCAAACCACCTTGTTTGTTAGCGCTTTTCTGTGAATAATAATTAACAACAATAACAATAATTTGCAAACATATGTGTGCGATTGGGCTGCTCCTGAATGACAAATAGCTTAGGAATGAGAGTATTTTTCTTTTCTGGAAATCAAGCTGTTCCTTAAAACCTTTCTATCACATCTTAACACTGATGTTTTTTTGTTGTCTGACTTGGCGGTTCCTGTAATTTGCCTCTGAATGTTGTGTCAATCATAGTTTAAAAAGAAAACTATAAATACCAGTTTGTTAATAAACTTTTCAAGGCCTTTTGTTGATGTTTTCATGTTGAAGTCTGTATATTGAGTTTTATGCCAGAATTACTCACCAAACAGATCGTATGAGGTTCAATTAAAATAATACTCTGTAGCAGATTTTGGTTTTGGCTGAGTAAAAAGCCTTTTTAAGGGGTTTTCTTGTTTTCTTAACACTGGATGTGGTAAGTAAAAGCTACTTGGAAGCTCTGTTTTGGATCTGATCTGTGTGTAGAACAGCTGAGCACAGGGCTGAAGATCCTCTGTAACAATAGATCACTGATTTTGCTTGCTCTCTTCCTGGGCAATGTCAAACGTCACTTAAAATATCAACATTTTTGGATAAGTGGGCTACACAGTCATGAAGATAGCTCTTAAAATACCTTTTTCAGGAGTTGCAGGGGGAGGAAGCATGTGAGAGAAAACAAGCTGGCTTCCATGTACGGAGGATTGATGTTGATTTTCTTATATTCCCAACTGGAAATAAACTAAACAGTTTCAGTCTTCTTACAGTTTCCAGGAGGAATGAAAAGGAGGTGCTTTTAATAATGCAAATTAACACAGTCATTTACCATCAGCAGCAATAAGGTGCAGCACTATGTATGACATGTCTCTCCTAGACCCTTTGAACTTCTGCTCACTAAGGATTCTTGTGTTCTTGTTGTTGCCCTGCTCTTACCCATCTCCCTAGTTTATGCTGAGTATTTGAAGGTATGTTTTTATAAATTTGGGCACACAAATTTTGGGATTTGGATCTGATACTCTGTTGTGAGAGTATAAAGGACATAGAAGTTTCATCCGTGGCAGACAGGAATAAAGCAAGATCAGGAGACATGGGAAGTCTGAGGTGCAGGAGCCTTTAACCTCTGTGCTTGTTTTGGTGAGGGTTGGTATGGCAGTTTGGAGGGTAAGGAGAGTAGTAGCATCCCCATTCATCAGCTGTGGGTTGTAAAGGTTTGAAGGTCTTCCTAGGAGCTCCAAAGGAAAGATTCCTCAGATGTCACAAGTATCTCCCTTAGGACAAGTATCTCCTGTGCTGCAGAGTCATTCTGTGATGTTGATGTGTTCTACCTGGGCAGTGTGTTTAAAACCTGCCTGCTGACCTGGTGGAAATTGCACTTGAGAAATGTGGTCACCCTCCTTCCACCAGCTACGTTGCTTGTCACAGAAATGGATGGACTTTTGAGGGTAGTACAAAATAAAACAGCATAGCATCTCATGGTTAAATGTAGATTTTGCAAAGGCTGAAAAGCTGGTGTATATTTGAGGGTTGGACACTAGCAAATGAAATGTGAAGGGTCTAAAATACTTGGGCCTTTTATGACTGTGCCTTTTACTGGCCTCACATGAGATTAGGCGCTGTTGAGCTAGAACGATTACAGACACCAAAGACAGTTTGCACCTGGAAGGACTTATATTCTAAATAAATTAGGCAAAAATGCTAACAGTTTTGTTAAAGACAACTAAGTGTGTCACTTGTAAACCCAGAGCTGAGCCTAAATCTTAACTCCAGTGTTATGCAGTGGATTGTCCTGCTTCTTTTAATAGCAGGCACTGTGTCAGCACTGCTGTCTTCAAAAAGTACATATTTATATGTGATTCACCTATGGTCATCACATATAATTAGTTTTCACTAGTTAGGGTTTAAAGATGCAAAGTGCTGTCTGTATGCTGTTGGGAACAGCATGAGTGCTTTATTACTGTGTTGTTTTTTAGGCGCTTGGAATAATTGTGGTCTTTCCAGTTGGAGCAGACCGAGTGTTTCTTGGGGTGATGTGGGATTTCTCCCAGTGGGATCCCATCCTCTCAGCCTGGTTTAAATAATTCAAGGGATCTTTTTTCAACCAGGCTTCAGCTTTCCAACCAAACTCTTTTGCTGTGACCCCGTCAACCCCCTGTGATGGGCAAGGGCTGACATGAGGGAAACTGTTGGATGAAAAACAGTGGAAAAACTGAAATGACATAGAAAAACACAAACAACGTGGGAAGTTGCTGGTGGAGGGAGGAATAAGAGCACTTAGAGGATTTGCAGCCATGTGGAAGACTCCTCGGGGAAAGGCACAGGTTGCTAATCAAATTCGTCTGTAGCTGAGAGAGACTGGAGCATCTCTGGGTAATCCTTCACTGTTAGGTTGAGTTGGCTTGGAGATTTCCTTCCAGTTTTCCTGCCTCTTAGCATAAGTAAATCACTGCAATGTGCCCAGCCATAAAGCCTGCAGCATTTGGGAGATTTCAGGCACAGCAGAGTGCTTGGTATGCACAGAAGATCCTGTGAACTAAACTTGTTTCATGTTCCCTACTCTGTTTTGCTGCAGAATGCATGAGCAGGTTCAAGGGCTTTGTCTTTTACTTCAGGACACTTTGTAGTGGTGGCCTGAGGTAGCTGAAAGACTATCTAAAGCTCTGGGATCCTCATCCCATCCCATCATTGCCAGCCTCATGCCTCTGCAACAATGGGATTTCTTGCCATAGGGGTGTAATTTATTTGTACAAGAGACACAGTGTTTTTGAGGGGAAGATCTGACACTGTTGAGTTTCTCCATGCTGTTGCTGCTCATTATAAAAACACCACCTCCTTCTCTGAGTCCAGGCCATGGTATTTGAGATACCTTCTCTAGCATAATTACATAGCAACCTGAATATTGCAAAGCAAACAAGCTCTCCTTCCCAACAGAAAATGCTTCCAGACATTAAAAACACCCACAAAGCAGCACAAAAAGCCCAACTAGATGACTGCTGCACTTGTGTGCCTTTCTTTAAGGAGAGAAGAAGGAGTCAAACAACATATGGCTTGTTAGCCAAGTTGTTTGATGAACCATGAGAAGGTGCTTAGATAAAAACATTTATGGAGCAGAATAATGCTGTGACTTCTATTGCTGAATGACCCAGGCACTGGGGTACAAGAGGAATAACTTAGAAAAAAGGGAAATTACTCATGTCACAGATCTGGCTTATGGCTTACGCATTTTAGGAAGCAGGAGGCTCCCCCAACATCTAGCTGGGGGAGAATGTACCAAGAAATAAGCTGAAAAAAGCCAGGGTTCTCAAAAGCACATAGACATGGGACTTACAGGTACTGCAGGCTGCAGGGAAGCTTCTGCTTTTGGGTACGATGAAGTGTATCTGGGGTAATTTTACTGACTGTATTCATGTGATGGATATAAACCCTGTGCTCTTGAGAGAGCCTGAAATAGAATGTTACAGAGCTTTGTAGGCAACTGCATTGAATGAATTTCTCTGATGAATCTTATATTTTTCATGGAAAGAAAGTGATTCTACGATGTCTGAATTACAGCTGAGATGGTCTGTGTCCAGAAAGCAAATGTGCCCTTCTGGCACTCCTCAGAGAACATAGTCAGTAGTAAAGCTTAGAGCATGCTCATTCTGCAGTTGAATGGAGCAAGCCAAGAGGGAGGTCTGGGGCAAAGCACAGCAATGGGATTCGGCTACAGGTAAATGTCAAGACAGACCCATCTAAATGGGGTGCTTTTAGCTTGATTTTTTCTAGAGAGTGATGTACCTCTGCTTGTTCATGAGATACACAGCTGCAAGAATTCATAGGCTCGCGTCTGTGTTTCTACTCTTGTTCACCAGTCAGTTGCTTTCTGTGCTAGAAGGGGAGTAGTGGCTTTCCTCCAGCCTGTCATCTCTTAACAGGGATGACTTTGGTAGTGCTCCACAGCTGGTGAAATAGGTGGTGTTTGACCTTGCTGAGTGTGTGACCAGAGACCATGGGAAGCTCTCAGAGGCAGTATTGGCTCTCTGATGTCCCTCTAACTCTGTTTCTGAGACACTTCTGGTAAATCCACTCAAATATCAGAAGGTAAATGCTCACTTTGCTTAATATTTACACAGGAGTTGTTCAATTAGCTAATGGGGGTGAACCCCGTCAGGTAAGAAGAACTTGATGGTCCTTCTCCACATTCATGTTACATCTGCTACATGAAATCACTGCTTTCTATCTCCTGTCTAAATATGCACTAACCCATCAGTTTGTCTAGTGCCGTAGTCACATCCTGCAGGTGTGCACATCTGGGAAGCAGAGCTGGAAGACAGCAAAGTGTATTCCTTTGGGTCAATTAAGGCCTTTATTTGTTTAGATAAAGCACCCCTCATGTGGGAAAATGAAGGTGTTGTGGAGCAGATGGAATCCGTTAGAGCTTTTTGGATGCAGACATGACCACAGCAAGTGCAGCGTGAATTACCCAACATTGTGCATGGTGTTAGGAGGTCTGTCTCAGCCTGTGAGGGATTTCCCCTCTGTTGATGGCATGGCTGAAGTATCTTCACTGACCACATTTAATTCTGGTCTGCACCACTGCCTTCAGGGTGATGGCAACTGCTTGTTGCCCTCTGCTGCTGTACTGTTATGGCTTGTGATGTTCTGTTGATTAAAAACCCACCTTGCTAACGTCATTGTGGTGATGGTACATAAGCTTCCATAATCAATTCCCTTTTCTGCTGTTATTTAAGCAGCATCCCATGTGACATGACAGTGGTTTAGATGTTCTGGTGCTTTAATGCTAAAGCAAAATATGGGAGATAGGGAGATTGGTAGCAAAAATACTTGAAAGTTTTGCTTTTAGAAGGTGCCTGTAAAATGTCTTCGTAGAGATCTCCTTGTATGTTGGCTTTGCACTCTGAATAGATCTTCCAGAAGTCAGGGTAGCACACAAGAGCACACCAGGCCTATTTCTCTTCTGATTTTCTCTTAAGTCATTTGTAGCAGTTGAAAGTGACTGTAAAATTCTGCCATTGATGTGCACAGTTTGGAGGTTTTCCTTTGGGAGTAAAGAAGAGTCTGTGCTACTCAGCAGCGCGCTGGAATAGCAGCATTTTATGCTCCTTGTGCTCAGGTTTCAAACATCAATATAAAGTTACAAGGCTGTGGAGAAACAGGTTGCAAGTCCAGGACAGAAGAGGAAGGGGCTGAGCATGTGCCAGGGGTGGTTTGCATCTTCTACCAACTCAGTTGTTTGCAGGGATGTGCTGTGAATTTATTTAATAGAATGATGCAGGTTAAAAGTAGCCCTCCAAAAAGGAGGTGGGGGAAGGGGAGGATTGCAAAGTACAAGAAGTTTTATTCTTTTCATTCCACAGATCCTATAAATCAGCAGGGAAGTCGGTTGCATTTTTTCTTTTACCATCTTGTGTCGTTAAAAAATCATCAGCCACTGAACTGAAATGGTTTTCCAAGAGCCACTTCACCAGGAACAATTTCTGACTGAGAACAACAATAAAAAACTGGTGGATGCCAGGTTGAATTCGTGTGTCAGCAGTTGCTGAATTCAACTTAAGAGCTGTAAATGGAACCAATCATCATTTCTTAATGAGATATATGAGAACAAAGAATCACAATGCTTGAATAATCTGTCACATCTCTATCAATGCTGCTTAAGCAATTACTCTGTTTGTTCAATGGTTTGACAAGGTAACATGACAAAATCGATTTACAAAGCAGATCAAATGTAAATATGCAGTGCTTTTTTCCCCATAAATGTCATGCTTAAAGCCTTATGTTTTTCATCCTTACAATCCCTACCCAGTCATCTGTTTTCAGTGGTACTGCTTGGATGAAGTCCTATATGGCCCGCAGTGACATTATTCACCAGATCATTTGTCATTTATCCATCTCTCATCTAATGAGACTGTCGTCTGGAACTTGGTAAAAATGAATGATGCATTGCTCTAATATACAGAGTATTTTTCAGTGCTAAGGCTGTGTTTTTCCAGGGTCCTTAAAGCCTGGCCCTCAGTCCTTATTAACACTTAATGTAAGTATTCCTGAATATTTTATTCCTTTGGCAGCAAATGCAGGAGAAACTTGGTATGAGTTCCCCAGCAGCTAAAAAACAAGCATTGTACAGGGAGGTGACAGAGTCATCTACTTGAATACTAGACATTTCATCATATTGCAGTGGACTGTGACTGGGACGGTCCCATCCCTGTTTGTGGTGATGGGTATCTGAAGTAAACTACTGATACAAGATACAGGGACCATCAGAGTGGACACCAAATACCATCTTCGGCAGCAAGTGTTCATTGGTCTGACCCTTTTCTTCCATTAATCATAGAATAGAATCACAGAAGAGTTAGGGTTGGAAAGGACCTTAAGATCATCTAGTTCCAACACCCCACCATAAGCAGGGACACTTCACACTAAACCGTGTCACCCAAGGCTTTGTCCAATCTGGCCTTGAGCACTGCCAGGGATGGAGCACTCACAACTTCCTTGGGCAACCCATTCCAGTGCCTCACCACCCTAACAGGAAAGAATTTCTTCCTTATACCCAATTTAAACTTCCCCTGTTTAAGTTTGAACCCTTTACACCTTGTCCTGTCACTACAGTCCCTAATGAAGAGTCCCTCCCCAGCATCCCTGTAGGCCCCCTTCAGATACTGGAAGGCTGCTATGAGGTCTCCACACAGCCTTCTCTTCTCCAGGCTGAACAGCCCCAACTTTCCCAGCCTGTCTTCCTATGGGAGATGCTCCAGTCCCTGATCATCCTCGTGGCCTCCTCTGGACTTGTTCCAACAGCTCCATGTCCTTTTTATGTTGAGGACACCAGAACTGCACACAATACTGCAGGTGAGGTCTCATGAGAGCAGAGTAGAGGGGCAGGATCACCTCCTTTGACCTGCTGGTCACGCTCCTTTTGATGCAGCCCAGGGTACGATTGGCTTTCTGGGCTGCAAGCACACACTGCAGTCGACTCATGTTCATGTTCTCATTGACCACCACCCCCAAGTCCNCCTTTTGATGCAGGGTACGATTGGCTTTCTGGGCTGCAAGCACACACTGCAGTCGACTCATGTTCATGTTCTCATTGACCACCACCCCCAAGTCCTTTTCCGCAGGGCTACTCTGAATCTCCTCTCTGCCCAACCTGTGGCTGTGCCTGGGATTGCTCTCACCCAGGTGTAGGTCCTTGCACTTGGCATGGTTAAACTTCATGAGGTTGGCATCAGCCCACC
>NDXB01016541.1:1931-29962 GCA_002631895.1 Agapornis roseicollis
GGGGGGGGGGGGGGGTTGTCTATGCAGCTGGTGATGTACAGAATTTTCTCATTCATTGATTTTGGTCATTTTGGGGTTTTCTGAATGTAACTTCCACTGAGGATCAGGGCCTCCTGCATTTTGTTCTGGTGGTCAGCAAGCTGCTCCACTGGAAGGGGTCCTTGCCAGTGGCAGGGGTTGGAGCTGGAGGAGCTTTAAGGTCCCTTCCAACACAAACCAGGCTGGGATTCTGTGATCAGGGAGAAGGAGAGCATTAAATATCAAACTAATAAAGGAGTAATTTGGAATCAGGAGAAAAGCACAGCGAAGACTGGTAAGGTAAAATTAAGGGAAAAATGCAACTGAGCTTGGATATTGAGAAGAACGTCTTTATAATCAGGTGGATTATGTCCGAGGGTGGTTTCCCAAAGGAAGCAAGGGAAATTCCCACTGGCAGTGTGTGGGAGCAAGCTGGGAATAGTGTAAAGCACTGGAAATGTCACCTATACTAATGCAGGGTCAGTCCTGAGCAATGGCAATTGCTTCTTTTTACTTCCTATGGTTTTCTCACATTACAGATGCAGGCAACAAACTTGCAGCAGATCACAAACACAACATTTTATGCTGGTGCTTCAGGTGCCCTGAGCCTGCAGAGATTGATGGCACTTTCTGAGTGGCTCCTTTTAGTTTGAAATAGTTAAGGAAGGGAAGTTAAGGGCTCCGTTTGCATTTACAAATCCCAAGTATGCAAGCTGGAGCTGGAATGGCAACAAGCTCGGGTTCTCCCTGCAGGTATCCAGTGGGAGAGCGTTTGGAAATCAGCTGTGTCTTACTACTGTGAGCATACATATTCCTTACAGCATATCCTAGTTGAGGTATTATAAGCCTGCTCTGCCACACTTCTTTTCCCCTTTCTTTTCCTTCTTTCTCCTTTCTTTTCTCCCCCCCGGCATGTTCCACACCCTTCGATGGTAAGAACTGGCTCAGAAAATCCTTCACCAGCTTTCCATTGGCAGCAAGTTCACAAAGGAAACATTCCCCTGGCCTTATGTGGCCAGAATCCTCCTCCTTGGCACTGGAGGATTCTTTAACTGTTCAGTTAGAGAAGCTTTAATTTGGCTTCCTCTGGGTTTTTACATCATTTGTAAACCAAATTGATAACATTTGGCCTTTCACTGCACACGACTGTACTAACTGCTCAGGCACTTGGTATGTAGAGGGATTTTTGGTTCCTGAAATAGGTTAAAAACCCCCACGGCTTCATCAGCATCATTTGTACTGATGAAGTGACATCTCTCCTGGCATAAGTGTGTCCCACTGCATGTACAGACAGCTTTGAGAGTGAGCCCATGCTGTCCTGCAGGCAGGCAACAGTGAGGATGCTGACCCAGCTGCAGGTACCAGCACACAGTACTTCTGTTGAGCAGAAGCATGCAATGAGCTGTCAACAGTAACACCTTTTCCCTCTGAACTTAAGCCCTTTTATTATCACTTGGTTCAAAGAGAGTGATGATGAATGTGTGAATGCTTAGAAACTGAGCAAAGACCTTGACAATATCTATTTAAAATAACAAAAATTGAAGCGTAGTCTTGTGTTAATCTTAATGACTTGCTATTGCCATCATGGCAATGTCTGTACATATGTGCTGCGGGCATTTGGCCAGGCTTGTAAGCTCTGGTAACTGATGTTACCATGATGTTACCACGGCTGGGGGTTGGAACTGGATGATCTTAAGGTCTAGCCGAACCCAAACCATTCTGTGATGTCTGAGGGAAGTGGCATCATGGTCACAAGCAACCTAGAGCAGTGACAAGTCCCAAGCTTGTCACAACCCAGAGGGTGGTTCCTTTCCTGCTCTTGTGTATCTCTAGAGCCAAGTACCAAAGGTGCTTTCACTCCTAAGCTGAAGGGAAGGGTAGGAGATCACAGCAACTCTCCTGCTTGCCCCTATATTTGCTATAGGAATTTGCTATAGGAAGGCTTTGCTGGGACATTCTGCCTGTCTCTTGATGGTGGATCACGGTTGTCCTGTGTTCTGGCTGGTAGGTGGTTGGTTACGTTGACAGATGTTGCAATGATTCTTTTGGCACTATTCTGTTGTGCTGACTGTTCAAACAGGAAATTCATCTTTTAGTATTTGCACATGTTAAATGTTTGTTTTAGTAGGAATGGGCTCTGACAGCAGCCTGGTCAAACAGGGTATTTTTGGAGCAGCAAATGCTGGAATTCTCAAAGCCCTCCTCATCCCATAGATCTGCTGGTGCTCCTTGAAGTACCACAGGGCTCACTTGTGAGGAGATAGGAACTTCCGAGCTCCAGGTTGCTGCTGTCTCACTGTTTTGGTGATGGGTGCCTTTGAGGGCTTGGTGGCACTCAGTTCAAATCATACCATGGGAGACTTCAAAAGGCTTGCTAGATGCCAGAGTCTGCCCTGCCTTTGTTCTCCCTTTAGTTTGTGAAGATCTGGTTTACTTAGCTGGCCTCTTGTCTAATGATGGGTGAACAGGAAGGTGCCTGCTGCTTGTGCTCTACAGCAGAAAGTGAGGATGCGCTCAGAAGTGTGGCAAGAAGTGCTCCTCCCAGCAAAGACTGACTGGAGAACTTCATCGGAGGAAGCTAAGTCTCCACCTAAATCCCATTTCAGGTGACTGGTTTTGACCTTGGTAGGCAGCTCCTTTGAAGGACAATCTGCAAATGCAGGTGTGATTGAATGTGATGCATTTTAACTTGTTTCCTAAATTTTCATCAAGCAAACTCCCGTGGATCATGTATTTGGGGGCTGAAGGTGGCTGTTTCTTGTATGCAAAGACATTAGAGGTCCCCTGGCTGAGATCTCTTGTGTTGTCCTTCAGAAAATGTTCATAAGACATCAGAATTTACAGTATTCACTAAGTGTGGTGTCTGTGCTGAAGAGAAGCACATGATGAGAGGTAGCTACACACAGACTTGTGGTGGATATGGTGGAGGCAAGGTTTAATCTGGTCAAGACTTCTTCACATACTCCTTCACCATCACTTGGTAGGTGAGAACCAAGTGGCTGCAGGTTGCATGTGAAAGCTGCTTTGTGTCCTGCCAGCCTTTTGGAACCACTTCAGAGCTACTTTGAGGAGTGGAGCTTGGAAGTGGAAAAAGGCTGTGTGGCAAGGCTGGGAGATGCATTTCTGAGAAGTGCATTCGGTCCCTCTATGGTTAGTGTTGTGTACTCTGACAGGAAGAAACTACTGTTGAGGAGAACGTGCTCAGGTGAGTGGGATTACAGCACGCACGTGTATTTGCAACGTGGGTATTTGCACACAGAAGTTATACAAGTGCTTGAATAACTGTGCATATATAGTAAAAATGTTGTCTGATTTCTGCTTGCAACCCTTTGGGTACAAAATCCCTGCTACTGATGAATCTATGAGTAAAAGCCCATTAGCGAGTGAATCTTTGGAAATGCTACACCTGCAAGAAGGTAGAAGAATATTGAGGATGCAGTGCTGAGCATCACTGATGAGATATAGGAAATACAACGAAGTCTCCCCATGAAAACCTGACATTTGTGTGTTCTGGCTTTTGGAGTGGTATTGCCAGTTTGGATCTGGCATCGATTGTTCATCAGTAGATTGAATTCTGAACCTATGTGGTTTGTGAAGGTTTAGTGCCCTGCATGTTCTGACAGCTTTACTGATCACCAGCAGTTTAGATGCTTTCCATCTTGATCTATTATTTATCTTCTCAAACGCACTCCCCCCGATCTCTGAGTAACACAGTTGGTGCTGGAAGGAACACGCTATTTCCATAAGAACCCCAGAAGTGTTTTCGTGGATGCTGGGTAAAAGCGGGCTGCAGGAAAAGGCACCATCTTTTCACAGCGCTTGGTTTTGAAGCTCGACCTAATCAGGATTTGGATGTTATTAAAGTAACAGCCTTGTGAAAAGGAACTGGCTTTATAAAAATGAAGCAGCTTCTCAGCCAGGCCCATTATGAATTGCAAAAGCAGCTGGGAGATTTGGCCAGGAAATCAAAGTTGGGTTTTTTTCTTCGTCAGAGTTTGTAAGATCTTTGGAGGGACACAACATTTATTTCTTATTTCTCTGCGTTTGAGGCCAGGCCTTGGAAAAACCCATCTGACAGTGAGTTTGTTTGTATATTTCACATTTTTCCCCTAAGTATGCTAGGCTCATTAGCAAGCCTTGGAAAAGGCGTGCTTTGTTCAAGTTAATATGGAAAACAAGATACTAAGGGCTCAAATCTGTCTCCAGAACATAAATAAGCATAGCTTCCTTTGGACCAGATTCTGACCACAGTTATACTGGAAGCCTTGTTTCGGGGGAGAGTTATGAATGTGAGTTTGCTAGGAAATGCTGCTCCTTCAACAAATTTCCTGACAGTGGTCGCTGAGTTTATTCCTAGAGGATATACACATCCACATACAGAATGAGTGCAGAGCATCCAAAATAGCTGCATGAACAGGACATGGCTTATCTTTGGTGGGAGACTCTTGCCCAGCAGGTACAGTGCAGGAGGAGCATGGGCATCAGGGCTGTCTCAAATCCATCTCTGCCAGGAGAAGGCCCGTGCTCCATTTCCTTTCTGACCCACAGCGCTGGCCAGCAGTGAGCAGGCACAGGGAGGGAATAGTCTGCTGCTGGCTGTGGGCTCGTTCCTCCCTGGAAAGGTTTCCTGTTCTTGTGGATCAAGGGAAAACAAATCATTTTTCCTTGCTTTACGTGGAGCAGTTCCTTTGGTTGTGGTTTCGCCTCTAGCAGCAGAGAGTACTCTACTGCTGCACATAACCAAGACGTGGCAATGACAGCTCAACACTGACCAGGCTGGTTTGCTTCATCCGATACCCAGGATACGACACTGTATGAGCACAGTGGGATCCTCTTTAGTGCAGTGACCAGAGAAGACACTGCTCAAAATTACGATTCAAAGACACAGATGAAATAACAACATGTCTGTGACATTGGGTGAATCAGAATCCCAGAGTCGTTTGATTTGGAAGGGACCTTCAAGCTCCTCCAGCTCCAACCCCTGCTCCCACGGGCACGGACCCCTTCCACTGGAGCAGCTTGCTCCAAGCCCCTGTGTCCAACCTGGCCTCCAGCACTGCCAGGGATGGGGCAGCCACAGCTTCTCTGGGCCATCACCCTGGGCCAGCGCCTCAGCACCCTCCCAGGGAACAGCTTCTGCCTCAGAGCTCAGCTCAGGCTGCCCTGTTGGGGCAGGTTCAAGCCATTGCCCTTGGCCTGGCCCTACAGGCCCTTGTCCCAAGCCCCTCTCCAGGTTCTCTGCAGCCCCTTTAGGCACTGGAAGACTGTTTTAAGTTCTCCCCTGAGCTTTCTCGTCTGCAGGCTGACCAAGCAGGTGAAGCAGACATCTTTAGCTGAGCATCCCCATTTTTATGTTGGTTTTTTTTAATTAAAAGATGGGATTTGAGTAGTTTGCATGTATTAAACATCTGGGCAAGCACCGCTTAACCAGCTGGCAAAGGGTGGATGTATCCTCATTAGTCAGAATTGATGTTTCCCTGTTATGCCAAAATGGTTCCTATTCACTGTCCTTATGCTAAGCTGGGTCCTTTGGTGATCTCCTAATTTCAATAGTACAGTGGCCAAATAAGCTTTGATTAAAGTTGTCCCTGTCTTTAAGCCTAGCATATGGTAGCACCAGAGAATATAGAGAGAGTGGAGCTGTGATGGTACTGGAGAACTCGGGGTATCTTTAATTGTTGCTTGAGAACAATGCAGGGTCTTGAGGCAGGGTGTAAACTGCTCCATTTGTAACTCACTGTGGAGCCCAGTTCTTCCCAATCTATGGCACTGACTTGGTTCTTGAGCTAGCAACCAGAAGGGCTCTTCCATGAGTCTGTGCATGACACCAGGTGATTCACAGCTGTGGCACTTTATGGCAACCTCTGTAAAATGACTTGGATTATACAGTGCTCTGGCTGAGAGTGGGTTTCACTGAAATCAATCTGTGATAGCAGCACATCTTCCTCCTTACAGAAGGTTCATTTCTGTAGGGCTCATCCGCTTTCTCTACTGCCCTTTATCTGAAATCACCTTTTCTACCATCGTTCAGTTGCACTGGAGACAGCAATATTCTATTTATGATGTTTGCAGGACATGTGTTTTATTATAGGAAATATGATGTAGGAAAAAGCTATTTTCACGTCGTGCATAGTTGCTGAGCAGCTCTGAAGTTGCAGGAGAGCAGGTCTTTTACTGGAGCAATTAAACAAAGCAGGAGGACTCCCTGGAGCTCTGGGACCAGTGGAATTTGCCTTCCACTTCCCTCTCATATCCTCTTTGGCTGGAGCTAAAGCAAAGTGGGCTGTTTGAAGAGGACAGGGAGCATAAGCTGTGAAGTGTGCAGATAGTGGAAGGAATGTTCTGTCCAATATCTGCTGGAGCACTTTGGGAACCCTCCAGGTATTTGATGAAACCTTTCAGTAATCAGCAAAGCTCCTCATGAGCGAATGTGCAGCAAATCATTCCTTACTTCTGGGCTGCACAGCCTTGGAGACCAGTGTCCTTGCAGTGCTACATCTTCCCTTGGACAGCTGTAATCCATGTCTCCGGAATAAGCAGATTTTGGAGTTAACTCTCAGTTCTGTCTCCAGTGCTCAGTTCCCAGCCTATGCCGAGCTGCTGCTGTCTGTGTTTGTGTATCATCTGTATGAGATAACAAAGTGTCATTCCTCCTATATTTAACTGGGGAATTGGGATGCAGGGAAATTGCCCAGCTCTCCCAAGAGGAAGAGGTGTTTAGTTCCTAGTCCATCTCTTCAGTCACAGATCAGTTGTCTTCCTCGTTTCATTTGCTCCAAGGACATTTAAAAGTCAAGTTCACCCTGAACATTGACACTGTGCTGCAGTTCTGAGTAATCCAGAAAAGCAGGGTTCTGATACGCCAGGTATTGAATCACTTGTATGCTTTGGGTTGTATTGCTGTCCCCAAAAGGCTGAGGAGGAGATGTCCTTTCGTATCTTAAAGAGCCTGTCACGACTTTCGAAGCCCCAGTTACTGGTGGTAAGCTGGGAATGGAACTTTGCCTGATCAGTTGTAGTCTCTGTGGCAATTTCCCTTTGCTTGCATCTTGTCTGATGTTCTGTAGCTCTGCTGTGTATGCACATCACCACTGGTGTTAGAACACATTTGTCTATGATTTGATAGCCCATTGCTCTCACACGTGCTCACTGTCCTTGCAAAACAAGTGCTTTCGTTGGCTTTCCTCAGGAAGGGATGAGGGATGTAGTAGGGATGTAGAAGTGAAACTTCTTTAGTACAGAAACATCATTTCTGTTCTCTGCTAATAACTAAATATGTAACAGGATAAAGCTGGATGTGGGGCTGGGGAATCTGATCTACTTGAAGATGGCCCTGCTTATTGCAGGGGGATTGGACTAGATGGCCTGTAGCGGTCCCTTCTAACCCAAACTATTCGGAGTCTATAAAACTCTTTCTCTAGTAGGAAATGGAAGGGTTGGACTTGATGATCTTAAAGGTCTTTTCCAACTTGCTTGATTCTATGATTCTATGAAATAGACTTTCTTGTGCTTAGTAGAGGCTGAACTATGTTATTCTAACTTGATATTCGACCATTTTAGCCTGAGAATCAGATAAGGTAAAAGGGTGGGCTGGAAACTCGTGTTTAAAATCAATCCTTACAGTTGTTGCTGTTCCTTCTACAGAAGTCCTGAAAAGATCTCCCCCATAATTACCTCATAACTAATTTGTCTCCTGCCTTTGCAGAAACCAGTGCACAGTAATTACTTCTTCAATGCTCTGATTGCTTCTCTAATCCATATTTCATGGCTATGGAGTGGTGAAAGGTTATCAGCAGACTTGCAAGGCAGTGTTGTCTGTAGGCAAGCTTGATTTGGTGGGTATCTGGGTGTTGGCATTGCCCCACAGCAAAACCTGTAGGAGAGGGAGCTCTGTGGTGGCACCAGTGGCCAGAAAAGGGGCAGAGGACTGATGGCTGGAGAATTAAACCCCGTGTATTACATGGCAGTGAGTGTGCTGAGGTGAGGCACTGATGGAAGTCATGCTCCAGGGACTGCCCCAAGCAGCAGATGTACACTGGTCTGTGCAGGGTGTCCTACTGCAGAGGTATTGGAGGATGAGTGAATCCCATCCCACTGGCTATAAGCTTAATAAGAGCAGCTCAAGTGAACATTGGTGGCATATAACCAGTCCTATTGCATCAGGGCCACTGTGGAGGATGGCACTAAGATGCCCCATTCATCCCTCATGTCTCTGGGGTCTACTGGAGAGCCCTCCCAGGCGAATTTCCTGACTCTGCCCATTAATGATACACTAGGTTTGTTTTCTTCTATGTCTTGTGTCATTAATTAAGAAGTAATTGAATTAGCTGGAAAGAGGGAGAAGATAAATTGCTACCAAGAATTAGCTGTGTGCACCTGAGGTCAGAAGGCTCCTAGAACATTCAAGGTGAGAATGGGCTGGACTAGAAATGAGGTTTAGCAGGAAGGTACCAAGTTCTCTGGAGAATTAAGATGCAGAAATACATGCTGCAAACTCACTGGAAAACTCTAGAGGTATTGGGCAATTCCTTTCTGCTTTAAGATGGGGGAGCAAAGGATCCCACTTACATTCTTTCCAACTCCTGTATTTGATGAAGGGAATTTCCCTGAAACTCTAACTTTTCATCTTTGTGTGAATAGGCTTTGCCAGAAAGGTATTTTTCCTTCTGTATTAATATTAAGGTAGTAAATTCTCTGTCTCTGTGTTCACTCGCTTGCCTTCCCTTTCTTTTTTCCCCTGGTTTCTCTGTAATTTCAGTTCATCTTTCATGAAAACCATATGTTGGGTTAAAGGCAGGGTATTATTTTCATGCACTGTAATATCCTCTATTACCTCCTCTATTATAGCACCATGTAAAAGTAATTATTATTCCATGTGTCGCTGTGAGTACATTTAAGATTCTTTAGGTCTTCTCTGATTCCTGATGCACTGGTCTCTTTTTATGTCAACATTAGCCAAGGATCAACAACTTTAGAACAGATTTTAAAGATATGAAAATACGTGTTAAAAATCATTAGAAAATCAGCTAGGTTAAAATGCAGGAAAACACTGAGCTAATGATAGCCCAATATTTAGTTTATACATTAAAAAAAACCCTAAATAGATGCCATTAGTGATATAAAGAAAAGAAATTCCAGTCCTAAACACTGCTACCTCAAAACGGACAAAAGCAGCAGTTGGCACAATTGCATTTGCTTGGACAAGTGTATTTGCTCTTCTGAACAGAGGCTGGAACTGGGTGACTTTTAAGACTTTATGAGCTTCTGTTTTCACAGCAGGTTCGAAGCGATGATAGGAACTCCATGGAAAGAGGCTTCATTCGGTAACTTCACTTTGTTGTTAACAGCCATTTCCCAGCAAGCCTCAGCTGTAGCTGTACTAAATAAACCCCCTGAAAATGGTCTGGTAACCTCACCATCTGCTGTACAGCTTCGGGTTTTGTTCTGGAGAGAGAGTTGAACTACACGAGTTGAAATCATGGGTTAAGGCGTTGAAATTAGATGGGACCCCTGCAGTCTAATCCATAGGAACCGGCCGATTCCTTGGAGTTCTCTGTGTTTGATTAGTTGTACTGTAATTAAAGAAATTGCCACTAGTCTCCTGTCTGGAAGTGATTAACCACCAAGTGCTCATACCTATGTTCTCTAAGCATCTTCAAGTAATGTAAGGCTTCATTTATGGTCCTTAATAAGGGAACAAATGAAAATCATCTACAGCCTTAATACCATGGCTTGTGTGTTACAAGCTGTTCTGTCTTGTGCCTCGGTGATGCCTCTTCAATTGTTTCTGATTATGCTGTGATTTAATTAAAGAACTAAAATGCTATTTGTATAAATGGAACGTGCTGCTTGGTAGAGCCATTAACCATGGGGAGAAGGAGGAATCAGATAATGAGGAGAGCCATCTAAGCAAACAGAATCTGGTGTGTTGACCCTACACACTCATGGGGATGCGCATGTGATTGCTTGAATTCTCTCTCTTGGGCTTTCCAGAATCAGAGTTTTCATTCAGTGAGGTACAAAAAGGCAAAACAACTAAAAAACCCTCTAAAAAACTCCTCAAAGCCTCCCTCAATTCTGTCTTGCTGCTGATTTTTACAGATTGAGCTGCTGCATTTGATTTGCAAACTGAAAGAGCAACTAAATGCACATTCATCCCACTGTGGGTTTTCACTGGAAGGAGACGAATCAGACTGCTCCCAAAGAGAATAAAGATGTATATCTAGTGCCAAGTTCTCCCTGTGCAGGGGTCTGGTCACTGTGGATTCAATGGGGACAGACCTTGTAAGCTTAGGAGTAGGAGGTACAGGCACTGATCTGGCTCTCTGCTGCTGCTCACCGGGGGTACCATGAGCCCTGTGCTGTGGGTGCAGCATGCTCCTGCCATGGAGAAACACTGTCAGCCTCTTTGATGTGCTACATACGAGGTGCGGAGCCCAGCCACAAAATGTATTTCACCTCCCCGCTCCCCTTGGACTCTTGAGCTTCTCTCCAAGGTCTTTCTAACCAGGAGCAGTGAGTTTTCCCTCTGAGAGCAGTGCAGCACCTGGTGGGATCATGCCCTTGGTCCCTGCCGCGAGCGGCTGTCCCAGCAGCCTGCTCCCCGCTGAGATAACACAACAGTAATGTCACAGCACATTGTATTAAAATTGATCTCATTTTCTCCAGCACAGGGCAGGGAAGGGCTCGTGGACGGGGGTGAATGAGGCAGGGCCCATGAGGTGGTTTGATCGCGCCTGTCAGATGCTTCCTGGGAATGTTTCTGTGTGCGTTTTCACAACAAATGGATTTCTGTGTAGGTCCAGACCTTGAGCCGTGCCCTGCACATTGGGGAAGGAGCACAGATCTCCCCTGTGACATGCCTAGAGTCTGTCTTTAACGGTTTCTACCCATAAAATGAGGATAAAAGCAAGATAACCTTTTATAACATGCAAATGAGTAAATAGAATTATAGGATCATGGAATGGTTTGGGTTGGGAAGGGACCTTCAAGCTCCTCCAGCTCCAATCCCTGCTCCCACGGGCACGGACCCCTTCCACTGGAGCAGCTTGCTCCAAGCCCCTGTGTCCAACCTGGCCTTGAGCACTGCCAGGGATGGGGCAGCCACAGCTTCTCTGGGCCATCACCCTGGGCCAGCGCCTCAGCACCCTCCCAGGGAGCAGCTTCTGCCTCAGAGCTCAGCTCAGGCTGCCCTGTTGGGGCAGGTTCAAGCCATTGCCCTTGGCCTGGCCCTACAGGCCCTTGTCCCAAGCCCCTCTCCAGGTTCCCTGCAGCCCCTTCAGGCCCTGGAGCTGCTCTCAGGTCTCCCCTTCAGGAGCCTTCTCTCCCCCAGGCTGAACCAGCTCAGCTCTCTCAGCCTGGCAAACTGCTTAAAATAAGTAGCATGCTGTGTGATGTGTCTACATGTAACAGAGAGATGACTTACAGAGTTTTATGAGTTTCTGAAGTGTTTCTGTGCTATCTTGGATGAGACCTTAAAATCCACTGCACAAAATTCCTAAGTTAAAAATTCCGTAGTTGGAATTTTTACTTCTGATCCACCATAAATTCTTTTGTTCTTAGGTTCTACAGATCTGCAATAAATCTAAGATGAAACAAACGTGTATTAAATATAGATACTGAACCTGTATCAGCTTTGCTATTGATGTGTCTGCCGGGTATCACAAGGGAGGAACTGCAGAAGTGAAGGCTTTGAAGAGAACCCTTTGCTGAGCCAAGGTGTTTCATCCGCAGCTGTGTCACAGCACCAAAAGGTCTGCGAGGAGGAGTTTATTCTGAGAAATAGGAATTTAAGTGCTATGGGCTCTTGATGGGCTTTTACTATTAAGGAAGAGCCCAGAGATGTACCTGTGCTGGGATCCTAGGCACAAATCCCAAACCTATTTTAACCACTTGGTGCATCCCCTTGACTTTCAGGGCCTTGAAATGGAGCTCATAGATCCCATGGGAGTGTCATGTGGAAAAGCTAAGCCTTCAGGAAGAAGCAGTAAAAATGGGATCTGTTTAAAAGCAGAAATCAGTTCAATGGGGGTAAAAGAGTGTTCTTGTACCAATTCTAGAAGGTTTCTGAGAAATAAATGGGTGGTTTAAAACCAGGTTTGGGTCACATTTCCTATTAGCTGCTAAATGGGGATTCAAACAGTTGCTGAAGTAGTTGCAGGAGGTTTTATATATCTCAGAATTATACCTCTTCTATTTCCCTGTTTGATCTCAGGAGTTGTCAATGCACAGATCCTCTTCTGTCTCACTGAAAGAATAATACGGGTAAGAAAGTCACCCATCTGTGCACAGCAGCAGCATTTTCTTGGGACTTCAAGTATCACTTCCATAGCTCCTCCACAGCCGTTTGCCGCAGCACATTTCAGCTCCCTGCATCAGAACTTGTGTGGTGTGTAATATATATAATGAGTACATGGAACGTGTGGCTTCATTTAGTGCAGCATGCAAATGAAACTGGTGTGCAGTTTCATGCGGAGAAAGCTGCTTGCACAGCATTTGGCACTGACCTTTCATTGGCCTCAGGCTGTAGAAATGAAGTAAGAGATTAATAAATAAGTAAATCTGTGTAGGAAGCATTGCTCTATGGTGCAAGATAGCACATTGGGTATCTCCCCAATCACTGAAGGTTTGATAGGCTTCAGGAACTGGTGGGTCCTGTAAGCTGGTTATAAGTGTTCTTTGCTGAGGTTTTGAGCAGCATGTATTGGCTGAGAAGTGGATAGAACAGGGATGTGATGGAAGTGGCATGAACTTTGGTGGGCTCAGGAGTCAAAGCTGGAAATGCAATGGGCTGATGGGCACTGAGCCTCTTCTATGAGTACCCAGTGGCACCTCATACCCCACCCAGGGCTGAAAACAAGAATCAGGTGGAGGGAAGGTCCCTGTTGGGTCTTGGGTGCCCCATAGAAGGGCTGCAGCTGAGTGCTTCTGCCAAAACCTCTCTGTTCATAGGGAAATAGTCAAGGCAGAAGATCCTTGTGGTTGAACAGGCAGTAAAGGTTCAGTCTAGAAGGACTGATGCCTTGTCCTGTCTCATACACAGATAGGACACACCAGTTTAGCGGCTAAACTGGAAACTAGGGACGATCCCCTGCCTGCAAACCACACTCCTTATCCTCTTGTTTTCTCCTTTCCATCTGTTTTGCTTGTAAACTCTCAGGAGGCAGAAGCTGTCTCTTACCATAAGTTACACAGTGCTTAGAACAGCGTGTCTTCCTCATGGCTGGTACTTCTAGGAATTAGAGCTTTTTCCAAGCGAATACACATCACAGAGAAAGAATAATACTCATCCTTACTGCATGTCCTTTCCAACATCACCAGCACTGAGGGGAAATGGAGAATCAGGCTACTTTGCTGATTCTAAAAATACTCCTTGTGGGTCATGTGGAAAATCATTGTGGAGGTTATTTGTGGGGGTTCAAATGTTCAGTTGTTCTGCTTTCCTTTTTCTAGGAATTGCTGCATGGCTGAGTGTCAGCCTCTGAAATACTCAAAAGCTCATGAAAAGAACTGCTGTGTTTCCTTTGGAAAGGCTGGATGGCAGCGTAAGGAGAGGGAAGGAAAAAAGAAGTGTTAGAATGCGTTACAGCTTGCCTGGGATTTGGAAGTATAATAGAGTTTAGGATGTGCCTATAGGTGTCACGGCTCAACCTGGGTGAGGAATTCCTTTGGGGATAGACCTTATTATTCCTAATGTGTCGTGACCCAGCGTGAGGACAGAAGTACTGCTCCGAGGCGAAAACGTGTCAGTGGAAAATCATGAGGTTTGCCTTGAGAAACAGTGACATTCCTCAAAGGTTAGGAGTGTGCAGTAAAGAAGGCCGATGAGATGACTGTTTGGATCACCTTCAAAGCTGAGGAAGGGCTATTTGATGTGCTTAGCCAAGGGGCATAGCCACGAGGGAGTGTTTGTATGGGCCCTGGTGACAACAGGAACCTGTAAAGCTTGACCAAAGGAAGGATGGTTTTCCTGAGAGCTGCTGGCAGAGCCAGGGTGCTGGAATAGCGAGACTGCTGACCAGCAATTCCTGCGCTCTTCCTGCTTGCCAAAATGTCATTTTTTTATATAGCCAAAGGCTGAAAATAGGAAAAAATAAAACAAAACAGTGCTGGCCAGTGTGGAGCAGCTCATTTCCTGATCCTGAACCAGTTGGCAGCCACAGGTCCCCAGCACTGCACTTTGCAGTTCTTGCTCCTGAATAAAAGGAAGGCTGAACTGATTGCCCAACTGAGAAGTGACTTCTCAGACACCCAGGCTCTTAAAGCCTGCCTTGCTCTTTTAGCTTTGTGTATATGGTTATTAAAACCCCAGACCAACTGTCCTCACCCATACAGGTAGGAGCTTCCATCCCTTTACCCTCTTCAGGCTTTTTTCAGCACAAAATATCTCTTTTGAATCAGAGGAAGCGGTTATGTCATAGATGGGAATTTCTGTGTCCTGGTAACAAGAAAGGGAGGTGTGGAGAGGGCAGACTTAGAGTCATAGAATGATTTGTGTTGGAAAGAACCTTCAAGCTCCTCCAGCTCCAACCCCTGCTCCCACGGACAGGAGCCCCTTCCACTGGAGCAGCTTGCTCCAAGCCCCTGTGTCCAACCTGGCCTTGAGCACTGCCAGGGATGGGGCAGCCACAGCTTCTCTGGGCCATCACCCTGGGCCAGCACCTCAGTACCCTCCCAGGGAAGAACTACTTTGTATCTAACCTGAACTTGCCCTGTTTCAGTTAGAGCCCATCACCCCTTGTCCTGCCACCACAGCCCCTGGTGAAGAGTCCCTCTCTGGCATCCAGACTTAGGAAGAACATGAACGGTGGCAAGCTGCATAGGGACATTTTTGCTTCAGCTCCATGCTGCCTGTTGTGAGTGTCACACGTTAATAGAGGTAGGGCAAACCCATTGGCTCTGTAGCCTGATCACTGCATTATTTATAGTCTGTCTGCATCGAAGAGAAAACTCCGATGTTCACATAGAACTTCTTTATGTCAAATAAGGGAAGAACCCACTCACCTGTCAAAGCTCATCCGGTTTCAAGAGCTAACATCTCATTTCATGTTCTCTTCCCATGTGATATGCAGGAATGAGGGGGAGGACAGCACAGCACTTGCTCCTTTGTTGGAGAATCTGTTGCACACAAGTTGGAGGGGTCTTAGCCTGAAATGTTACATCTATTTCTTGAAACCTGTAACCATCAGGATCACAGCATCAGTGTTTCTTCCTCTCCTCTGTCATGTCAGCAGACTGAGATGCTGAACTGTGAGCTCATTGTCACCTTGAGAAGAACAGAGGCACAGCCAACCTGCACCAAACACAAATCTGACCCACCGAAATACTGTCTTTTCCTCTTATTAACTTACTTGGCTCTAACTGAAACAGGGGAAGTTCAGGTTAGATACAAAGAAGTAGTTCTTTACTGTGAGGGTGCTGAGGCGCTGGCCCAGGGTGATGGCCCAGAGAAGCTGTGGCTGCCCCATCCCTGGCAGTGCTCAAGGCCAGGTTGGACACAGGGGCTTGGAGCAAGCTGCTCCAGTGGAAGGGGTCCCTGCCCGTGGGAGCAGGGGTTGGAGCTGGAGGAGCTTGAAGGTCCCTTCCAACCCAAACCATTCTATGATTCTAATTTGTAATCTGCCTTAATGCATGTTTAGCAACAAGGTTTGCAGAGCTGAAACCCATTTGCACTATGAAACATAACTCCCATGATATCAAAACCTGATAATAAACTCAGCAGCCTGGGAGGCAGAGATCTGGGTCAGAGGAAAGGTTACTTACTTCTAAGGAGAACTAAACTCCGAAGGGGTTTTAGCTTAGTAAAACTGCCATAAGCAGGAGAAAATTAGGATTTTACAGAAGAAATGGGGGGGGAGGGGGGAAGTTTCTTACTGGCTTTTAATCTTCTTGGCTTCTCAAATATATGTAGGGAATGGAGAATAATTACTGAATACATTGCAGTGGGAATTGGCTGCATGCTGTCCTGTTAGATCTGTGTGCAGCATTTACTTCCCTATCTTCAGCCAAGCCTTCCCATGTGCTGCTGCTGCTCAGGATGCTGGGTCCCAGGTGGCTGCTCTTCAGCCTTCCAGGCACTGCTGTTGGTAAGTGCTCTTCCCCGGGATAGGCCCAGTCCTGCTGGAGGAGCTCTGGAAACTGGGGGGTTGGAACTGGATGATGTTAAGGCCCTTTCCAACCCTAACTGCTCTATGATTCTATAAGAGGAACTCAGACAACCTCACCTCTGAGCTGCTGGGGTCTTGGGTTGGATGCTGGAAATTCCACAAGCAGCTTAAATCCTGTGGAAAACTCCCACTGATTTTGCAGGGATTATCCAGTTGTGGAAAGTCATTTTGAGGGAGGTGCATTCCTTTGTCAAACGCCTGGCAGCAGATCAGGGCACCACAGAGGTCTCAGCTCTGTATTTTTGTTGGTCTGAGTTTGCCCTGCGCTCTCACAATGGGAATGTGCCCCCCGACTTGAGCTTGCACTTCCCATTCTGGTCTAATAAAAAGTAATAATCCAAAAGGAAAGCGAGGCTCGAGTGCAGAACTGTTCTCAGATATTGTACCCCCTGGGCTATATCATGCTTGTGTCTTTGAACAGCTCTCTGCAGAGATCAGAGTGCAATGCTGCTGGAACAGCATAGACCCAGCACAGGCAGCTTCTGTCAGGGCCTTTGGACTCCCATGCGAGGAAAGTTGCTTTGTAAATGGAAAACACAATTAGGTACAGTGGTTTGCTTTCATTTTCTGAGCATTGCTGTTATTTATACTCTTTAAATACCTTATAGTTCTATTTATAGTTGGTTTGTGATCTCATTCATCTGTGTGTTCTCCAAGTGATTCCTGTATTTAATTGAAAGGTAAAGGAGAGCATTTCCCATGCTAATGAGTTTAAGAGCATGGTATCTGCTGTCTGGTCAACGTATTTTCTGTGATGCTTTGAGAGATTTAAATGCAGCTTTTACATTTAAGAGTTTGCTGGTAAAAATCCACTTCCTTGTGAGCCTGTCTAAAGCAAGGAGCTGCATTTCCCACATCCTGCTGGTGTCTGGAATACAAAATCCCATCGCTGTCGCTGCCCCAGAAGATGTTAGCAGATAAAGTGCAGAGCAGGTCACGGGATTTCTAATTCAGATTAATGACCCCATTCAGTTTGACTCCTTAGCAGGAAATTAGGAAGCGCTAGGAAGGAGAAAACAGTGATTCATAATGCGGGGCTCGCTGTATTGGCAGTTGCACTCATTAAAAGCTAAGATACTGTTTTGATATAAAATAATTGAGCCTGACTTCTTTATGGGATATGGCTGTCTCGGCTTATAGAGATTCCTGGAGGAGAGTGCTGGCTCCGTGCCCAGGTTGAGGAAGAAGAGGTGACTGATGGCTGTCAGCAGTCCCTGCCCAGGTTAAGTGCACAACTGTCTGCTCCTGCTGCAGAGCTGACCATAGATGCTCTTCTCAAAGAGCCTGCAAGAGTATAAACAGCACCAGAAAGTGTGAGCAGTCAAGGAGGAACAGTGAGAATCCGTGTAGGAAAGCAGCGAGTGTTTGTTGTATCATTTCATATGTGCAGTTGTGTTTAGGTGTAGGGGTTGTAGAAGAGCATGTCGGCAGCCAGCATGGCTCCTGGGTGTCCTGAACTAGGCTTTGTCTGCAGAGGTTGGGTGTAAAAGAGGTCTGATGTGCTGTGCTCCTCTGTCAGCCAGCCCAGGATCTGTCTGCACGGGCAGCTTCATTCAGCAACCACAGTCTTCCCTTGCTCCAGGGGATTCAGCCATCCTCCAAGTTCCTGCTGTTGGGCTGGAAAGACAGCAGAGCTTTTCTGTTGGGTGGGTGAGGTTCCCAATGGTCATAAGTGCTTACATGATGCTGAGAAGGAAGGACCAAACCTTCTTGTCACTGGGGAAGTGCTGCAGCTCCCTGATACTAGGGTTTTGCTCCTGCATTTGAGTTCTTTTCCCTACCCAAGGGCATAGCACCCATTTCTGGCCAGTACTGATTTGAAAGATGGCAAAAGGAGCAGTGATTGAGGAGTGTCTGTAATGTGCTAAGCAGATCCTTACCAACCACCAGGCTGGTTGTACAGTGATCTACAGGAAAGGGACTACCACCAGCACTGTCAGTGACCAGCACAAATCAGTCTGCACCTCTTAGACTGGGAATGTGTAGTGGGCAGACACACTGTGCTCCTTCGGGATCACAGGGGACCAGAGGATACCAAGCGGTGTGTAGGAGCCTGGCGTGCACAGCATCTCAGATTCTCAGATTGCCAATGCACAAATCCTGTGTTAGGTGCGTGGTTTCATCCTGGGTTTGGCTTGTACTCTGCAAGAACTGCAGTTGCTAGATACTGGAAGGTGGCACCGTGCACGGCTTGATTGAAGCACTGAGGTCAGAGGCCAGCTGCAGTCAAAGGTCCCCACAAACTAACCATATGCATGGGCTCCTGGGCTCGTCTCCCTCTGTGTCATGAAGATAAATGGTGGGGTTTAAAATTCTCCCAATGAACCAGCATTCATTTTCCAGCATCTCTTCCTTCTTTATTGCTTCCTAATGAGCTTCATTCCCATCTCCTCCAGCCGCCTGCCTTTCCAACCTGCATTTCCCCCCATGCATAGGGGGAAGCAATTTGAACAAATGAATGAAGTTGCCTGTCTAATGCAATGGGCTTTAGTGACTTCGGAGGGTTTGCCTCTTGCTGTTTACAGAAACCTCCTATAAAGCTGAGATGGCCACAACGACTGGGCTTTTTCTGGCTCCAGCATTGGCAACAACACCAGATTTCCTTTGTGTGGCTCCCAGATTGAACTGAGAGCTTTTCAATCCCTGCCCCTCTATTTAGATCCCTGTTAGCCGCATGGCTGTATTTGTACTCTTTATGTTTCTGGAGAACATTTCCCTGGCTTGTTTATTTGTGTAGCAATGGAATTTTCAGGAAAGTGCTTTTCAGGGGCACAGCTGTTACTGAGGGGGATCTGTGCTATCACAGAACTCCGCCTCAGTCTGGCCTGGTTGGGGTGTGTTTGCTCTGCTCTCTTTGCTCTTTGACAGCATAGAATCATGGAACAGTTTGGGTTGGAAAAGCCCTTCAGATCATCCAGATCCAACCCCCCTGCCATAAGCAGGGACACCTCACACTAAACCATGGCACCCAAGCCTTCATCCAACCTGGCCTTGAACACTGCTAGGGATGGAGCACTCACAACCTCCCTGGCCAACCCATTCCAGTGCCTCACCACCCTCACAGCAAAGAATTTCTTCCTTAGATCCAATCTAAACCTCTCCTGTTTAAGTTTGAACCCATTCCCCCTTGTCCTGTTAAACTTTCCAAGGTTAAATGTGGATCTAAGAAATGACTCTTCCACTTCTGACATTCACCAGTACCAGGTGTTGTCTGTAAACCCATGCTGTGCATGAAGCAGTTGGTGGGATCAAGCTGTTTCATGTGACTCCAAGTGTTGCCATCACCCACTTCAAGCTCACCCTTAGAGAAGACAAATGATGCCAACCACATTTCTGCTTTGCAGCAGTAGTACCTTTTACTCTTCTAACGTGCCCTTTGCTGCACATCACTGCAGGGGCTTAGGTCTAATGCTAGATGAGTAGGACTAACAGCCTGCACCTGACTTTGACAAGATAGCTGTTTAATCCAGAATGTCTAAGTGCTGTTTCCTAACCCAGTACTACCGTTACCAGATGAAAGTACTGTGGATCCTTTCCAAGGGATATGTGAATAATTTGAGATTCCTCTGCTGAAACTGCTTTACTGAACCTTTTCCCTTTCCAGTCTGCACTGGGTTTTCACTTTGAAGCAATAAATGCATACAGTCTTTTGGTATCTAATTGCCTGGACCATTTTCTTCCTTTTACTCCAGAGCTCATCACTTGATTATACCTGAGAACCAGTGATGCTTCTGTGAAGTGAAGGTTATAAAACACTGGTCTGGTATGAAATAACACCTGATGAAACTTCAGTAGTGGTTCATGGAAGATATAAAACAATATACAATGGAATGTCAGGGGGAATCTGAATCTGATTGAGCTTTCAGGTTCAGTTAGCTTTAGTAGCATTATTGCACAATGAGATATATCAGTTTTAAACTCATCTTCCTGCACCTCTTAACTCACTGCACAGAAGTGTGGCCAAAAGGAATAGTAGATTTTGTTCCTGCTTCTCCCATCACACCCATTATCATGCAGTGTTTTACCATTCTGCAACTAGAATGTGTGGAGATGGGTGATAAATATGGAAATACGAATTAGTTTACACACTAGGGTTTATTTCAGTCCCTGAGTGTGAAGTTGATGATGGAGTCTCAGAAGGAATTAAGGTGATCCAGAGCAAAGCAAAAGCAAAATGGGAGTTGATCCTGAAAGTGGTTCTCAAAAATTCTTTCAGCTACATCCTCTTCCTATCCTTATGGGGTTTATACACTCTTGGTGTCCTTCTGTGTCCCTGCTCTCCCCCAGTAATAGAAAGGCCATAAACGGCTCTTTGGGAGACTTAAACTGCCAGAAGGTGCTGCTGAAGGCATGGGCTGGGTCTGTGTTGCAGGCAGGGATAGCCTTTGGGAGCTGGGCTTGCTACTTCAAAAGCTGCATTGTCAGTTGCAGAACCAGAACAGGAATGGCCATGTTGGTTTGTGTTTGTTGGGTTTTCTTTTCTTTAATGCCCCCCAACCATTTTATATCATCTAAAGTTCTTACAACTGTTTCAGTGCTTTGAACTGGGCCAGAAACTCATGTAAGACTTGGACTGAAAGAGGTTTTGAACTGAAAGAGGTTTTGAACTGAAAGAGGGCAGCCTGAGCTGAGCTCTGAGGCAGAAGCTGTTCCCTGGGAGGGTGCTGAGGCTCTGGCCCAGGGTGATGGCCCAGAGAAGCTGTGGCTGCCCCATCCCTGGCAGTGCTCAAGGCCAGGTTGGACACAGGGGCTTGGAGCAAGCTGCTCCAGTGGAAGGGGTCCGTGCCTGTGGGAGCAGGGCTTGGAGCTGGAGGAGCTTGAAGGTCCCTTCCAACACGAACCAGGCTGGGATTCTAAGATTCTATTACAGAAGAAGGCTGCTCACACTGCCTCACTGCACACCTCCTCTTCACCATGTGGGCACTGCTGTTGGGAATTCTATGGACAATTTTCACCTGAACTCAAAAACTGGCAATAGGACCTAATATAGGAAGCACCTGATGATGCCTCCAGAGACCAAGGCTACCTCATAGTGGGAATAGAGGTGAAATAACGTGTTTAAAGCTGTGTCACAGGAGTAATGGGTCTGGGAATCACCTAGGACAATGTCTTAAGTGCTGAATGATTCAGCCTCAGGGTGATGCCATTTCTTCCCAGTGCCTTCCAGTCTAGAAACGAGGGTACTAGACTGCATAAAAAGGCATAAGTTCAACTTAACCCTCTGCATTTGTTGCCTTGTACTGTCAGGCCTTAGGAGAAGCAGTCCCCTCACTTGTGCCTCGGAATGCCTCGATTAGGGACTCTCTAGGTGATGTTCTATAAAGAATAATCCACTTCCTTTAGTCTCTTTAGGTGGTGAGGAAGAAGCCAAATAAGGAGGGGAACAAAACAAGATGTGCAAAGGAACGCAGATCATATTTTTGTTCTCAGTTTACTGCAGGGAAAGAAGCCCTGACAACTGTGTGCTCTACGCGTTTGACGTTAGCTCACCTTATGGGAGTTAGGGCTGCAGAGAGTATATATTTATAGGATGCATTCACACAACTTGTGCCTCACCCAGGCTGCCGATTTAGATGTCTAATTTAGGAGCACAGGCGCTTTCTGTAGTCAGTGGAGCCTAAATTAAAGTCTGAATTACCCCTGAAAGGAGGCTCCTTTCTCCACTGAGTTCACAGCGACCTGAGGCTCCTAATTTAGGCACAAGTCATGTGCCCAGTGTATTACACCCTGTGTAAGCAATACTTGGATTCAGTGTTGGCCTTGGCTCTGTGTTCTCCTCATAGGCAGTGAACTCCTCAGGAGATCTCTGCTTTGTCAGCATTGAGTGTGTCTGGAAATAAGGAATTCTACTGCTTTTCTCTCTGCAACCCCCTCACAGGAGGATGGAGGCAGGAGGAGCTGGGCTCTGCTCCCAAGGAACAAGGCATGGGACAAGAGGAACCGGGCTCAAGCTGCCCCAGGGCAGGTTTAGCTGGAGCTGAGGAACAATTCCTTGCCCACAGGGTGCTCAGGGATTGGAAGTGGCTGCCCAGGGCAGGGCTGTAGGCACCGTCCCTGCAAGGGTTCACACATGAGGCCTCAGTGCCATGGGGCAGGGGTGGCCTTGGCAGTGCTGGGGTAAGGGTTGGACTGGGTGAGCTTGAAGGGCTTTTCCAACCCAGCTGATTAGATGATTCTGCAATATTCCCTGGCTGATTGAAGCCAAATACACTTGCACACATCCGTGCCTGAAATACCTTGTAGTCACTGAAGGAAAAGGCAACTTCCTGCCATGGACCAGCTGTGCATGCATGACTGGAGGTGGCAGGGCATGTAGCAAGCCTGCAAGCTAATACGTGCATGTTCTGCCTACCACAGATGTTACCTTAGCATGAGCAGAGCTAAAATTAAAGGGAAGCGAACTCCACCCCGAATCAACCCCCATGTGTCTGCAGAAGTGAGGACCAGAAGGGGCCCATGAGCCCTTGGCTTCTCCATCTTCCTCTGCCAAGGGCTCTTCCTGTGACCCTGCACACATTGTGGCACCGTTGCTCATTCTCCACCTCTTTGCAATGAGAATGATGTTATTCACAGGAGGTGATGTCACGAGGTTGTTGTGAGGGGATGTGACTCAGTGTTTGTGTAATGCTTTGAAGATGAAGAGTGCTAAGTATTGTTATTTGAGATGGCAACAAAATAAAACAAAATCTGTTCGGTGCAGCTGCTCAAGCCAAAGCCATTTTCAGTTAATCTTCCAAGCAGGAATTCAAAATCAAAGGGAAAAGCTTTGCCAACTGGAACTTTACAGCTTGATGGGAAAGTTAGAAAGAGAATTAATTGGGTTTTAAGTAGTTGTAACTGTATTGTGATGGAGCGTGATCTGGAGCGCTCATCTGCTCCTGGTTGCCAATCGGTTTGGAACTGTGAATTCAGGCTTGCTCAGGGGAATCATTTTACTTTGGGAAAGAAAAACAGTTAGGCCATCTTACATGGCACACAGCATGAACTGTCAGAAACGGCCTCACTGCTCTCTCAAGGCATGAGAGTTTTCCACTTTATGCTGCCTTTATTCAGTGATGCAATAGATGTGGAAAGCAGCAAACACCACCACAGAGCACCTTGAAGGGAATCGCTGTCCCCTCCCAGGACATTCATTTTCTGACAGTGCCCCAAAGGCCTGCTCTGGCCGTGGTGAGTGTTCTCCTAACACTGCCTGGGATAGCTTTAGGACCATGTGCTCCCACTCTGTGCTCTGTGCTCCATGTCTGCTCCAGGTTTGCTCATACCTGTGTCCATAACAAGATGATCTTCCCTTTGGATCAGGGTTATTAGTAAGCGGGCAGGGTTTACTCACAGTGTAATATAGAAGAATTTGCTCCCCAGCCTTTATACTCTTCATGATGGCCTTTAGCCACTCTTGCCTCCGTTCTGGGAACACAGAAGTTATTGTACTGAGTGGCACTAAAAGTTCAGCATTCCAGCAGCGGCGGTCAGCGGAGCCGACCTGGAAGCCCATTAAGGACAGCTGTGCTTCAAACTTGTTTCTACCTCATGGCTGATGGTTTAAAATATGATAGCAA
This sequence comes from Agapornis roseicollis, assembly GCA_002631895.1. NCBI lineage: Eukaryota > Metazoa > Chordata > Aves > Psittaciformes > Psittacidae > Agapornis > Agapornis roseicollis. Next base: position 25,675 of record NDXB01016541.1, read on the forward strand.
AAATCTGCTCAATGCACGTCCTCTATAAACTGGGCATAATAACACCCTTGTTTCCCAGGAGCATTGCTGAGTCCAGATGGTCTGCAGAACTCTTTCAAGGCCCCAGATTAGCAGAGTTCAACTATTTTTACCTACCAGAGACCTGCCTCTGTTAAGGAAGGGTCTATGTACATTGGATTTAGATTTGTCACCTGATGTTCAAAGGGACTTGAGCATGTCTCTCAGCCTCTTGTGTTTGGTGGGATTTGTCAGTAAGAAGCACCTTTATAAGAGCGTTATTCATTGCCTTCTGGCTTTCACTGGACGCAGTGTTTTCTAGCTAAACCATACTGTTTGAATTTTGCTGTTCTGTGCAGAGGAATGCCTTCAGATCCTAGTTTTTGTTTTCTTAATACTTTTGAAGTTACTTGTTCCTAAAATATGACTCTCAGTAAACATTTCAACACTTTAATTTGGCTTAAATTTATACTTGAATATTGCAGTTCCAAAATAGTTTTATGAGCAAATAAAAAAATGATGGCTCTGGGAGTCTTTCTTTTCAATATCTTTGACTTAGGCTGAACTATACACACAAGCAACTGCCTTATAAACAGCTTTATATTGCACTCTATTGCAAATCACTGGAACAACATGCTGTAATGGGTCGCAAATGGCATAACGTTATATCTCATTGGAAAGGTATCATGTTGATCAAAATGGGCATAGAAGAAAGAACCTTCAATCTAAACTCTCTTATCTCAGAAGTAATGGAACAAAGGCAAAAAGCGCAGATCTATTTCTGTTCTCAGAAGCAGCACGAGCCAACACAATCCCACTTGTTGAAATGCTTTCTCTGTCATAGTCCAAGTAAAATGTTTATTCCCTTGAAAGCTGTGCTGGCTGTGGCAAAAATGCTGCTTTGCATAAATCACTTTTTGCTCACCTTTGGAAAGCTGATTCTCCCTCAGAATCAATGAGTCAGCTGTCAGAAGAGCGTGCATATCGTATGGTCACAGCACTTAGTGGACAGAGCAGTGTTGGAACACCCATGGCAAACACTCATTACTTGAGGTCTGGCAGTATTAAAGGTGCAGCACAAGACTGACTTTTTCCCCCTTTTTTTGATGTGAAACCTATATAATTAGCCAGATGCTTATGTCTTGTTCTGAAGTGTAAATGTAGCATTGCAGTCTCAACTGGGTCCTGTAATTCTAGGCACAGCAAACACCGGGCTAGCTGTGCAGTTTCTGTTCCCTCAAGTGTTCTCAGTGCCACAGGTGTGTCTGACCCCAACACAGAATGCTTGGCCCACAGGGCTCATTTTGCAGCCATCCATGCTCTGTATTTCCATGCTTCCTCCCTTGGAGGCCACTCCACAGGATCCATCCTGAACTCAGTGCTGTGAGGAGACACCTCTCAGAGAACACATGGAGGACAGAAGAGCAGGTGGCTGAGCTGGGGTGGTTCTCCTATGTTCTGCCTTTGCTCTTCTATGTTGATCACCTTGAGATAGATATGTGTAACACATACATCTTCTCTCAGCCATATGCCAACAGTCCCTTGGCCTCATGATCACCATTCAAAGTCCCCTGGATGTCCAGGTAGGCTGGAGGAGGAGGAGGTTAAGGGGAGATCACTGTCAATGGTGGTGATACAACTGCTGGTACCTGTGGTGCTGAGGAAAATCTTAACCTGCTGGGTTCTCTACTATGGGAATGGTTGTTCCTTTTGTATCCTGAAGATCGAGAGATTCTATAGGTGGGAGAACATCCAAGTGGAAAACTCTGGTGGCACCATCTGGCATTCTATTCTTCCCCAAACTTCAGAAGGTCTTTTACTTTTGTATGGGTGTAGCAATCAACCACAAAAATGGGAAAAAGAGGAAAAGATGCTCAATCCTTGTCCAGTATTCCACAAAATCTTGATCACAAAAATACCACCAAGTCACTAAAGGACAGAAATGCAATTTTCCAGCTATTACCTTGACAACCTTGACTTTCCAAGTGCATTCTGAAACTCATGAGTCCTGGTTCCACATGGTGCAACCTCTTATGCCCAATTAACAGAGACCCCACCAAACCCTGTGCCTGAATAGTTTTGGCAGACATAAAGCACTGTTAGCTGAGGGCCATGTGTGCTTCCTTTGTGTCGGGCGTGCGTTGGGTGTCAGCTGTTTGGTGATCGTACGTTTTAATTAAGGCAGGGCACATTGATGTGTGCAGCTTTATTTGAGCTTGTTCTTCCTTGTAAGCCTAATGAACTTAATCAGCCCCACAAGCAGGAGCAAGCCTGTCAGGTACCTTTGCCAGCGGTCGTTGGCAGAGCTCCCTGTGCAGAGAGTGTGAGGCAGTGTCATTCAATGGAGGGAATTGTCCAGTTCTACAGAAAATAGCTCCTATACTTGATGAAACTCGGTACTTCAGGGGTGTATTTTCTTCCTGTAAGGAAGGCAATGCATGGGGGGAGAAAGATGTTTCTCAAATGCATTTCTAGGCACAGATGCTTTCGGAGAGGCTGAGACAGCCGCAGCACAGCAATCCTTCCTTTCAGGAAACATCCATAGGTTTTACTGCAGCAAGCATTGAGAGCAGTAACCCCGAGTTACTGCCCTGTAACATTCACAGGGCACTTCACTGGGCAGTAAAAGCAAGCTGCACACTTTTATTGTGTGTTTCATTCCAATTTGGTTGTATTTGAACAGGCTTTGCTGAGCGCTGTGCCAGAGGGGAAGGTTGGGTGGAAGGTTTTGCAGCCATGGCTCTGACAGCTAGAGCTGCAGTCAGGGATTGGGTGCTCTGTCTTTCCCCTGCCTCCGCCATGGCTCCCTGTTGCTTGAGGCAATTCACTTATCCCTCCCGAGGCCCAGTTCACAGGAATTTCTGTCTGGAAGTGAGTGTGATAACACTGGGCTGTGATGGTGCTGAGTGGTGCTGTGTCAGAGCAGGGGTCCTGCTCTGTCCACATTTACATGTGCCTCAGTTCTCTACCTCTAAGGGATGCCTGAGGTTCCTTCTTCCATCAAAGGACTTTGGAAGCTGCCATTTCTACATTTAAAAGATCCTTAAACTTGTCAGATGTACAGAACACTGTTGTCAATACCTGCATCCAGAGTGAAGCACACCCTATGGAGAGGGACTGTAGTGACAGGACAAGCGGTAACGGGAGGTTTAGATTGGATCTAAGGAAGAAATTCTTTCCTGTGAGGGTGCTGAGGCACTGGAATGGGTTGGCCAGGGAGGTTGTGAGTGCTCCATCCCTGGCAGTGTTCAAGGCCAGGTTGGATGGAGCCTTGGGTGCCATGGTTTAGTGTGAGGTGTCACTGCNGCTGAGGCACTGGGTTGGCCAGGGAGGTTGTGAGTGCTCCATCCCTGGCAGTGTTCAAGGCCAGGTTGGACAGAGCCTTGGGTGCCATGGTTTAGTGTGAGGTGTCACTGCTTATGGCAGGGGGGCTGGAACTGGATGATCTTACAGTCCTTTCCAACCCGAACTGTTGTATGATTCTATGAGAGGAAACCATGTAAATGACAGCAGACTCCCGGTAAGCCTGCCTGCCACTAATGGAAGTGGCTCTTTATCAGCAGCAAAGTCCCATGTCAGCCAGGCCGTCAGAGTCACCTGAGGCGCAGGCCGCTCTCCAGAGCTGGAGGGTGCAAGGTGCCCGCGGCCATGGGCACCCTGGGGCTGCCTCTCCATGGAGCGCTGTCCCCTTGCCAGTGCCCTGCATGGCGCCAGGCGTTGGGGGTGCTCTGGGCGCCGCCATCGCGCGGCTCCCGCCATTGGCCCTGCGGAAGGTCCCCAGAGACGGGAAGAAGCCGGGTCTGAGGTAAAGCCCCTTTGTGTTGTGGAGGCTGAGGAGGAGGAAGGAGTCAGGCGGCTGGGGAGGCTCCTGATATGTGTGTATACGTGTATATGTGTGTGTATAGGTGTGTATCTAGGTGTACACGTATGTATATATTTGTATCTAGGTGATCACGTATGTATATATGTGTATATATGTACATATGTGTATCTAGGTGTACATACATGTATATATGTGTATATAAGTGTACATACATGTATGTGTGTGTATATAAGTGTACATACATGTATGTGTGTGTATATAAGTGTACATACATGTATGTATGTGTATCTAGGTCTACATACATGTATATATGTGTATATAAGTGAACATACATGTATGTATATGTGTATATAAGTGTACATACTACATGTATATATGTGTATATAAGTGTACATACATGTATATACGTGTATATAAGTGTACATACATACATGTATATACGTGTATATAAGTGTACATACATACATG
>NDXB01016543.1:14627-39744 GCA_002631895.1 Agapornis roseicollis
TTTTTTTTTTTTTTTTTTTTTTTTTTTTTGTTTCTGAACAAGATTAATGTCCCTACTCTGTCCTAGCAACTAGATTATATAGTTGACCTTTGTTTCAGTTTATTCTGTCTACTGGAATGTCTATAAAATAGTTACCATGAATTTTCCTCTAGAGAGCTCGAGATCGTATCTTGATGATTAAAATACTCATCTGGAATATAAAGAACCAAATTCATACCAGCAATGCACGTAGGGCATGATAAATCTTTGACACTGAAAGCAAGACTCATAATTAATTGAGATTTCTAGGATGTTTTTCCCTCATTGCAAATTCTGCTTGTATCAGATAAAGCTACTGCATTTTTTTTCCTGCAGTTTATAATACTCCAAAACTCAGTTTCCTTAATGTTTCATGCATTCAAAATCCAGTGCTTATAAGTTACTGTACTACACACATACTTAAGGAGTTTAGTAGATGTGGGCCTCCAAATTCAAGTTAGATGATCTGCCCAGAGAAATATGCAAACATGTTCTTGTGATTTGGCTTGACAGAAGATTATGTCTTTTCTTAGGTGTCCAGAAAAATGTGTAACATTTAAAGGAGCATGTCTTCAAAAACCCAGGTGGTTACAGTGTTTTACACATGTAAACAGGTCTCAGTTAACACCCAGCATCCTCTGGCAGTTGGACTAAACCTTCTGGTATGTTTCCTCTTGCCCAAGCACCTCACTCCAAGAGACACATGCACACTCCTGGCTCCCAGGCCACATCACCTGCTCACTGACTTGTGTGGCTTGATCTGGTAGTGATAACAGCCTGACTTGTGTACCCACACTTGCTCCAGCTGCTGATGTCATAGACCTACAACAGACACACTGGTTCCTCTGACCAACTCTAGCTGCTGTACTCCATAAATGTAGTTGTACACAAAAGAGAGAATCCCTCTTCCAGGAAAAGAGTTAGAAACGGAGTTTTAATTAGAAGGCAGGATAGACTGCATTGACCATGGTCAGACAAATATACCATTCAGCACACTGTTTACAGGCAACTAGACCCTTTTATCCCCTTATTTTTTTATTATCCCATACTTGCACCTTCCCATCCACTTGGTTACCACCCTTATCTTACCCCTAAACATCCCGTAACAAGTCTTCCACAAAATCAAAATGCCTTTCCCTGGCATCTCATAATAAGTGCTATCCCCCAATGTAGGCACCCTCAGTGGTATGGTGCCTCAGAGTCTCGTGGTGCTGGTTCTCATCTGTCCTGTGGAGCTGATGCTTTCTAGGACAGCCTTGGGGAGGCTGAGACAGGGGCTTGTGTCTCTGATAGGGACACTGGGGCGCCCTCACTGCCCTCTGCCTTGGTGCTCCTCTGTGTGTCTGCATGTCTGTGTGGAGATCTGCCATTCACAGTCTGATCACTCTCCTGTGAGTTTTCAGGTTCTCCTGAAAAGCTGCTTGTCTTTGATGTGGATATCAGCATTTTATCACATAACCTAACAGCTGTATTAGGCCTTCAATTTATTGGCCACATTATTTATTGATAGGCTGCCTATGGTTGAACTTGTAGAAATGTTCTCAAATATGTAGAAAACATCTAGAAGCCACCAGTCTTGTAGCTCTAAAGGTTCTTATATATGAAACCAGGAAAATAATAGATTGGTCTTGTCTTGCCACTCTTAGCACTTTTTTTTTTTTAGTACCAAAATCTTTCAGAATACATTTGCATGGAATTGTTTTAGGGATGATGGCTGAGGAAAGACTCTAAAATCTGGTCATTACAGATATTTTTAGTGAACAGTGAAGGTCAGAATCCAGACTAGAACAGTAAGCATGTAGGGTGGGAACACTTTTAATCAGTTCTGGTCATCAATGTATATAAAGTTGACTGGGTGAAGAGAGATTAGAGAGTCTGTAGAGGAGAGCAGATTAATTTTCTGAAGTGAGAGGAAAACATTTTTGTGCTGAATGGGCAAAGAACCTAAGGTTGGGTTAAAAAGAGAGAGCAGGTCTGAAAGAATTTAAAAGCTGAGACTGGAACACAAAAAAAGGGTTGGAAAAACAACATGCAGGGAAAGAAGTGAATGAAAGTAAGAGGGAAAATACTAAAAAATAAGAAGCTATTAAACTAAAACCAATTCAACCAATTAACCTGAAGTGTCTGAGAAAATTTAGTGTCAATTTCTATAGTGTAGAACAGAAAAATAGTGTAGAATAGCAGAACAGCTCCTTCATCTCAAAACAATTGCAAAGATTATGACATTAATAAATGAAGATTACTACACTGCATTGCACTGACTTCTAAAAGCTCTGAAACAATATAAAAGCCAGACATGCCAGATATACCTGTACTTCTCCAGCCCTCCATTACCTGCTGCTTGTCTTCAACCTTTTTCATTAAGGCAAAGTTTATGTTATCCAGTGTATTGCTTCCTTAGTCTGAAGTGTTCACATCAGGATCATTATTACTTTTAAATTATTCCACTATTCATCTCTTCAGGCTCCCCAAAGAAAAATGTGATTTTTACCACATGTATCTTAATTTGAGAGAATCATTTTTACTGTTTTATTTCTACTGATTGTTGTGTTTGTATTGCAATGTATGTTTTTCCTCTTAGGATAACCTTTGATTTTTGTTCTGTTCACATTGCTTATTATATTTGTTGTTATTAATTTCTTAAATCTTACACTCATTCTGTTAGCAATTCAGCAATGGTGCTCAATATAGGCAAGCATGTAAAACATTTCTTGCATTACACTGACCAAGTCAGTATGTACTATACATAATATATTCAAGTTATTATGTTTAAAGATAATTATACCATTTTCCACTGCAAATGAGGAATTTCAAATGTTCCTTGGTAATTTACTATGGAACAATTAGACTTAAAAGGCTTGAAAAGTTTCTTGGGTAATGGGGCTAACCTTTAATTATTTTATATATTTATTCCTGATAAAAATTCGTAGCATATTTACAATGCAAAACTGTGTTCTTTCAAAAGACTCTAGTATTGGCAATTTTTTAAAAAGTAGTGATAATATATATTAAGTGTACAAAAGGACATAGTGGTTTGGAGAAAGGTAAAAAATATTCAGCATAAAGATGGAAAAAATAGAATACAATTCTGAAATATAATGAAAGGAAGGAACAGAAAACATGCAGTGGTGCTAAAGAATATTTTCTCCTGACCTTTAGGGGCAAATTTCAATAGCCAGCTTGCAAAATTAATAGTAGTTAATTCCCAGAGACTGAAGCTGATTCAGTAGAATAGCAAACAGCTCAGCCTAGGTACAATGGAAGTAGGTAATCAGAAATGAGATGGACAGAGCTGCAGATGAGTGATGAATTACTTGCATATTGTCACAGGCAGACCAGCCAGAAGCTAGAATCCTTAATTTTGCGTTGCATGGGCAATACTCACTTGCTCATATTTCTTATGAACTTCCTGAAAAGCTCTAGGTCACCGTAGCACTCAGCATGATATAAGCCCCAATATTGGGAACAAGGTTACAATTCTCAAAATGACCAGTTATAAAACCACTAGACATCTTTCAGAATTGTTCCCTTATACTGTCTACGTATTCTGTATCTTGTGCAAATCAGACAAGAAATTAAACTTTTTTTATTACTGTTTTTTTCAGAAGCCAGTACAATGACAGAGATTTATAATCCTCAGGGAAAAATGGCACATAAAAAAGTTTTAACTGATTAAAAACTTGCCATTCATTTTGATGTTATTTTTATGTGTGCATGTATTGAAACCTGCTAAATATACATATACACACAAATGACAATCAATACCAATAACATACTTTTCTTTGTTGTGCTTTTTTTGTTTGTGAAATCAAAATCAAAGCAAAATTGCATAATATCAGGTGCAGACTCTCCTGAAAAGTCTTTTACCAAGTCATTCTGTAATTGTGTCTCTCAGATGAAAGGTCAAGGACAGAAGGAAGCAGTGAGTATGCAGTATGGAAGCAATCAACCCTTACATTCATTTAAAAGCAGAACACCTTTAAAGAACCATTAGCAGTTTGTCACAAAATCAATGGGTCCGATTCTCATTTCACTAGCACAAGTATAAATTGGGAGTAACTCCAAGTTTATGAATGAAGTTTTATTGACATAAGTGTCAGTGTATGATAAGCCTGGAGGACAAAATTGTCAACCAGTTTCTGTTTGCATAGATCCAGTGTCCCATTCCAAATGACATACAAGCATATACATGCTTATGTATACACTAGTTTAAATTCTCAATACTCTTTTTGTTTGTTTAGATCCTAAAATAAATCCATTTCTGTAAGCATGAGCTTCATTTATTACATAGTTTGTTTGTTTTTTTTTAAGGCAAATTTGTCTGAAATTGAATTCATTAGTACAAGGAATTCTTAGATCTAAAATATAAAAATTAACATCTATTTTTTCATGGTTTTGATACATTCTAGGTCTGCTCTTTTTAATATAGTGTGATTATAACAATGTACCCAGTCTACATTCACTTGTTGAATATAAACAGTGAAGAAAATTTATTTTGCCTTTTAAAACTATGTTCCTTTCCTACTGCCTTGTGTGTGTGACTGCTATTTTTCCCCTTCTTTGATCAGGGTTGTACAGCAAAATTATGAGGGCTATGTCCTCAGAAAGTGACAAAAAATATGATACTTTACTGACCCACATCTCATGGATTTCTTTAGATCAAAAATATATTATCTTAGGTGCCAAGTTCAAGCATCCAAAAACAGTGTTCCAGGCCTAAGCTGTTCGTAATAGATGGCCCCAGAGCTGAAAATAATACTATCTTTACAGACATAGGGACACTAACTGTTATTGAAATGATCATCTTCTTTGTTAATTACTAAAAAATCCCTTAAATTTTCACAAAATATTGCCCTCATTGACTTTACCATGATATGCAGTGGCTGCAGCCCTACTCAATAAATCTCACGTCCCCACAGCTCATTGGGTAGGTTTTGATTTTGGCTTACAGTGAAATTTCTCATGTGAATCTCATCCTCAAAAACAAAAGTAACTGCACATCAAACACTTTTTTTTTAAAAAAAAAAAAGCGTAGAAAGATGCAGTTGGATGGCAGTGGTGTAAGAGAAATACAGAAAAAATTAGTTTTAAAATAAACACACACTTGAGCATTTCTAGTAGACATGAGCCAAATGTCTGTAACGCCACAATACACTTTATTATTGCATCTACCTGTTCAATAAAAACAGCTGGTGCAGGGGAAAATAAAAATTAAAGTCAAACTTGGTAAATGAAAAAGGATCATAAAATTACCAATCTTCTGTAAAATGAAGTTATTTCACTTATTGTTTGATATGTCAAATATAAGGCAGACATGGTAGCCACTCTATTTTTCAGAAGAGGCTGCCACTGAGAAATGAGAGAAGAGCCTCACATGGACTAATTTCTGAAGACATAAATGCAGCCAGGGAGCAAGTACAGACATATTGTATCACCAGCTAGAGGTGAAAATTTGACAATTTCTCTTTGTTGACTATAAAGTGAGCTGAAAGAGATGAAACTTTAAAATTATACATTTCACTTAGAAGCCCCAAATAAGTGTGATGAATTTGTTGCTCGGCATCATTAGCTGTCATACTACCTCACGTTTAGGCATGGGGCAATCACCATAGTAGAACATATATGAATACATACCATGCAAACCTAATTATGACTAGGCCAATGTGCTTGCTATGCTCATGAGAGCCATGAAACACAGTATTACATATATGGTCATATTTTGTTGCACAGTTCCTGAACACATTAATTGTTATGTGCTACATTGTTACAGAAGTGGCTGAATATAAATGTGAAATAATTGCTTCTTTTAAACTAATTTCAAATATAAAGCAATAGGAAATATACTCTTTATCCTATCATTTCAATTCTAAGTCCAATCATTTTGAAGTACCAGATATTTTGCTAGGGTTTTTGTTGGTTTCTTTTTGTGGCATGTGAATTAAGTAGGACATCAGAATAAAGATTTCAAAAACTATACTCCCATAAACAATTTTAATCTTAACTATATCTAAGTGTTATTACTAAGTGTGTGTTCTTATAGCCTGTATTGTCTGCCTAAATCTGAAGTAAGATATTGGAGAGTCGTTGAATATATATTTTCTTTCTTTAAGAAAATGTTTATGATTTAGATTCTATATTGAAAAAGCAGAAGTTCTAACAGATGCTCCATTTACTCTCTTGAACCTGATGCCAAGTCATGTAAGTTTATAAATATTCTTTGTCCTGTTGAAGGGAGCATTGAATTTAAGCATATCTAAATTTCTTTGCAGGGGTGATGCCTTGGGAATTATCTTGAAATACCCTTTGTGCTAGTGGTCCATTGCATTGACCTGGAGTGCCACTGACCTTGGAAATGCACCAAGCTCATTACAGACATGTACGGTAGAAGTTTCCATTGCTTTCCAAAAGCTCATACTGCCATCAGTGGGATCAGAACAGTTTTCTCAAAGAACAATTCATTCAAGGGAAAAACAAATAAGAAAGTGAAACCTAATCTAAGGATACATTTGATCAACAAAAATGTTTCTAAAGAATTCTATATTTTAAACAATCTACTTTAAAACTTGTCTCATATGTAATATAATTTTATTTGGTTTGGTATATCAGCATAATTTTAAATTCAGAAAAATAGCATATGCTCAATACTCCCAGGCTTTTTGTCTTTTTATTTGATTTGGAATGTAAGCATGGTCATAGATCAGTTTCTAATTTTCTTTGGTGCTTCTACGGCTTTTTAAAATCTGAATTCTAAGTACCTTTCTTGTGGGAAAAAGGCATTATTGATAATAATGCAATTCAATGATAATTTATTTTAAAGGTTAAATGTTAATGCTCTGGGTAGACTTCATGTAGTGGCACAAAATCCCATAGCATAAACTTACAGAGATATGAACTCTTATTTTTCTATTTAATTCACTAAATTTTGCACAACAACAGCAAAACAATCTTAAGGTGAGAGACATACAGTAAAGCAAATTAGGCTGTGATTTTTGTTGTTTACTTTGTCTTAGTGACAGCTATGTTACTACTTGGTATTTATGTCAAAGAATTTTCTTTTAAAAGTAATAATTTATGTACCATATCAAGAATTTTTTCAGTGGAGATTATTGTCTACCCCTGCTCCTGCAGAGATACAGTACATCCTTCTGGCTGCAAATAATAGGCTTGTGTTTATATAAACACAATTATCTCTCTTAGTTTTCTAGTGAGCATGAATTTTGAAACATATTACCATAGTGGTAATACATAGTGAAAATACACTACTAAAGTGGTATTAATCAATGTTACATTGTCCAATGAATCAGATGCTAACTATAACATTTTTTTAATTCACTTGAAGTTAACAATACACACAAACAAAAATAGCCATCCTAGGTCAGAAGAAATGTGCATAGTGACAGTTTTCACCCTGCTGCGTTGTATGTTCCTAGCAAGCCATCTGCTGCATAAGATCCTCATGCATTGCCACAGCTTTTCTCTCTGCAAAATTTCAAGTGCTAGAGCTTTATGGCTATGCACTACTGAGGAAAGAAAAGAACAAGCAACTTCCTAGGCAGATACAGGCAGGATAAAAAGTGATCTGGCCAGTGTTGCGCTATGGCAGGATTTTGCAATCTATTAAGTTAAGAATATGGTCTATACCAAGAAAGACGTTCCACTCTTTCTAAACAAAGGCTTCCAGGAGGATCTGCACACATGACCTTCACAACACTAAAAGTGCATTTTTCTTTCTGTAATGTCTGGACAGGGGACTCAAATGCTTTGTTCCAGTGCTCCAAATCATTGCCCTTGATTTAGGTGATTACATCTTAGTCTTTGCATCACTTCAGTCAGGCTCTTATGACCTCTGAGCAGGATGTCTGTTTTCATTTATGTATCATATGCTTCACTATTTTTCATAGGACTATACAGACAGGTTGTAGAAAATACTTAGTAAAAGTAAAATAAATATTTCAAAGTTGTGAAATGCACACATTAGGTGTTAGGTGGAAGATAGTAAATTATCTATTTCAGTAGCAGATCGCAGTTAGAATAAATTGTGTATGAAATTAAACTGTTCTCAAAAAATGCTTTCCAGTCTAAAATTGAATTCTTCTGTCACTTGGGGATTCTAACATGCTTACAAGTATGCTTTCCACCTGAGTAAAATTACCAGTCGTACCAAGCTTCGTGATACATCCAGAACATGTTTGAACATATTGCTGTCCTTATGTAATCTCTGTGGGGAGCTGCCTTATTTCACATGTCAAATACAGTATTATTATTTCAGTCTTAGCAATCTGAGGGTAGAAGAAAGACTAACATACACAGGGGAAAAAAAACCCACAGGTTTGGGTATAGAATTTCTACAGATGTAAAACAGGTAAAGAAGAATTTAGTTTACTTATGCAACAAAAGAGAGTAATTTTTAATAGCAATAGGTATTAATGCAAAAAGTCAGTGAAAATTGAAGGAGCTGGCGAGTGAAGTTGCTAAGCCATTGGCCATCATATTCGAGAGATCATGGCAATCAGGTAAAGTTCCCGAAGACTGGAAAAGGGGAAATATAACCCCCATTTTCAAGAAGGGGAAAATGGATGACCTGCAGAACTACAGAGCAGTCATTCTCACCTCTGTGCCTGGCAAAATCTTGGAGCATATTCTCCTGGAAGGCATGCTAAGGCACATGAAAAATAACAAGGTGCCTGGTGACAGCCAGCATGGCTTCCCTAAGGGGAAATCCTGCCTGACCAATTTGGTGGCCTTCTATGATGGGGCTACGGAACTGCTGGACAGGGGAAGAGCAGTTGATGTCATCTACCTGGACTTGTGCAAAGCATTCCACACAGTCCCACAAGACATCCTTGTCTCTAAATTGGAGAGACATCAATTTGATAGGTGGACCACTCAGCTGGATGGCTGCACGCAAAGAGTTGTGGTCAATGGCTCAGTGTCCACCTGGAAGCCAGTAATGAATGGTGTCCCTCAGGGATTGGTGTTGGGACCAGTCTTGTTTAACATCTTTGTCGCTGACATGGACAGTGGGATTGAGTGCGTCCTCAGCAAGTGTGGTGAGGACACCAAGCTGTGTGGTTCGGTTGATACGCTGGAGGGAAGGAATGCCATCCAGAGGGACCTTGACATGCTTGTGAGGTGTGCTGATGCCAACCTCATGAAGTTTAACTGTGACAAGTGCAAGGTCCTCCACCTGGGTGGGAGCAATCCCAGGCACAGCTACAGGTTGGGCAAAAAGGAGATTCAGAGCAGACCTGCAAGAAGGACTTGGGGGTGTTGGTCGATGAGAAAATGAACATGAGCTGGCTTCTATGTGCACTTGCAGCCCAGAAAACCAAGCGTATCCTGGGCGGCATCAAACGGAGCATGACCAGCAGGTCAAAGGACGTGATCCTGCCCATTTGCTCTGCTCTTGTGAGACCTCACTTGGAGTATTGTGTGCAGTTCTGGTGTCCTCAACATAAAAAGGACCAAATGGAGCTGTTTGAACAAGTCCAGAAGAGGGCCATGAGGATGATCAGGAGATTGGAGCATCTCGTGTTTGAAGATAGGCTGAGAAGGTTGAGGCTGTTTAGCCTGGAGAAGAGAAGGCTGCGTGGAGACCTCATAGCAGCCTTTCAGTATGTGAAGGGGCCTATAGGGCTTCTGGGGAGGGACTCTTCATTAGGGACTGTAGTGACAGGACAAGGAGTAACGGGTTCAAACTTAAACAGGGGAAGTTTAGATTGGATCTAAGGAAGAAATTCTTTCCTGTGAGGGTGGTGAGATGCTGGAATGGGTTGCCCAGGGAGGTTGTGAGTGCTCCATCCCTGGTAGTGTTCAAGGCCAATTTGGACAGCATGTTGGGTGGCATGATTTAGTGTGAGATGTCCCTGCTTATGGCAGGGGGGTTGGAACTAGATGATCTTAAGGTCCTTCCAATCCTAACTATTCTTTGATTTTATGAAAGGAAAGAAATAATATTTTTTTTTCTCCCAAGCTTTCCAAAATTGTCTTTATGTTGGTTCTAAATACTTGGAATAGTAGTGCTTCCTGCTAACATGCAAGATTATTCTACACATAACAAAATTATTTTGTTCTCTGTTTACAAGCAGTTTGGGCAGTTTTCTTTCAGATAACACTGCATTAACCATTTTTATCATAGCAAAAAAAAATGACAAACCTGTAATAGCAGTCAGAAGAGGTGATATCTTACAAGAACAATATCCTGCTTGTATTTGTTTGTGTAGGAGAGAAGCATATTGAAAGGGTCTTCTGCTACATGGAAAACAATCAAATCTGAAGCTCCACTGAAAGATAAAAGTCTGGGTAGAACTCTTCCCCTTCTCCATGAAAAATATACACAAATAACTGAAAAGAGAAATCAAAGGGATGCTGGACTAGCTGGGTCAATATATAAATAAGGCAACATAAACGTTCTTAAGATATTAAAATATCTAATAAAGTGCTGTCACATTATATAGCTTAAGCTAGACTAGATGCATCAGTACTTTGGACTTATTACTACAAACATCCCCATTTTCAATATTATAGTTTGAACTCAGTTCATATCTGTTCATATCTGTTAATCTGTCTTTTAGAAGCTTACATATGCATTGCTTTTAATCTGTTCCTCAACTATTTAGAAACTGCCTACATTTTTTTTTTTTCAGTGGGTACTTATGCATTTCATATTGTCACTGAAGTGGCATAAGATCATTACAGGAACTGAGATCTTCTTCACACTTCTTAGCACTGAGTTAATCTCTTGTGCTCAATACTGAAGTGATATCTAAACACTTGCAACTTCCAGCAAAGCAATATACTTTTGTGAATCTGTTTCTTTAACTCTATTGATCACCAAAATAATGCTACTTCTGTTGATTCCCTAGACTTGTCAATAAAATCTATCTGACCTTGGAACAGCAAGAGAATAAGAGTTTAGCAGGTCGTTTGCAATTTACTAGGTAAGTACTTGGAATAATTCTGTGAATTAGTAGAAAAGGATTCTCTGCAAGACTCTAAGAAAAGTAGAGTCAAAGTGGGCTTAAAATGAGAATGCTCAAAACAAGAAATATGGCAAGAGACACTAAGGATGACATTTAAACCATTATCTTCCTAGGAAAAGCTAAAACATCATAATTATTGTCTTTGTGTTCAGACTTTGCTTACAAAAGTATCGGTGAAAAGTGAGATTCCAGAGAAGGTACATACTCTTGCAAAGTCTTATGTCTTCCAGAAAGTGCATGGGAGGTCTTTGCCATGCACTAAATCATTCTCTGACAGAAGTGTTTTGTCACATAACACTTTAAAATAGAATTGTACCACAATTCTATGATTTTCTGAAAATAGTGTGAATACTTGCATATTATAATGGTTAAAAAACCACAATTGTGGGGTTTGTTTGTTTGTTTGTTTGTTTTCTCTGCGAGCACAATTAACGGTGACATTGTTTCATCATAACAGTTTGCTGTTTTGGTTTGGGATTTTGTTGTTTTTTTTTTGTTTGTTTGTTTTTTGTTTTGTTTTGTTTCTTTGTTTTGTTTGCATTGGTTGTTTTGTTGTTTGTGGGTTTTTTTTTTGTTTTTGTTTTTGTTTTTTTTTTTTTTTTTTTTTTTTTTTTCTTTTTTTTTTTTTCATTTTTTTTTTTTTTGTTTTTGGTTTTTTTTTTTGTTTTTGTTTTTGTTTTTTTTTTAATCAGTTTATTTAATCTCAGTCCAGAATTTTTTTCTGGAAAAGTTTTAAGAATTCTTAAAGTCATCTGTGTGTCTCTTGTTTGCTCCAAGCCACCTGGAAGATTTTAACGTCAGAACAAATCAAATGCAACTGAAAGAATTACCTGGTATAATTAGAGAGAAATTTAATTAAGAACTCTTGTGATGAAGTTGATAATTTACATTATGGCAGGTGCAATTTTAAGTACCTTTCTATGGTGACTAACTTTGGAAAATATTTATAATACATCAGTGTTTCAGATGTTTAGAAGAGTAATGAATCCTATGTGTATGTTTTTCTTTTCTATTAATTTATGAATATGTTGCTTTTATTAGATGTATACAACTATCTTTTTTTTAAGCAGCTAGTAAGAGCTGATGGAATTCAATAAAATACTCAAGGCATTTCATATTTTCATCTAATATTTTGGAAAATGCTCTGTGATAGTTAGATTATGTCAAGGAGAATTACTTGACAATACCCTAATTAACAAAATGCAAGTGACATATATCAAATAGATCCCCAAATAAATACTATTATTTTGACACTATTTTAGAATGCTTGTGTTCTCCTAAATATCTTTTTCATGGCGCTGCATACGTATCCTCCTTTTTTTGTATTTTCTTTACTATAGCTTCTTCTCCTTAAAACTATAATTTAATAATATTTTTACAAATTCACAATTTACAAACGTACATTTATTGTGCACTAATCATCCCATGAGATATCCATTAAGTGCACATGAAAAATACGTGTGAATGTCATGGTTTAAGCCCAGCCTCTAACTCAGAACCACACA
Source organism: Agapornis roseicollis (assembly GCA_002631895.1). Classification (NCBI taxonomy): domain Eukaryota; kingdom Metazoa; phylum Chordata; class Aves; order Psittaciformes; family Psittacidae; genus Agapornis; species Agapornis roseicollis. The sequence goes on from NDXB01016543.1 coordinate 27,133, forward strand.
GCAACTCTCTTACTCTCCCCCTTGTCCTCCCTTATTCTGGAGGGACGGGGAGGAGGATTAAAAGAATTTAAACCCCACGAGTTGAGATACGTTTGGTAACTAAGGTACAATACAAAACCACTACTGCTACCACCAATAATAATAATGAGAAGGGGAATAACAAGGGAAGAGAATACAGCTGCTAACCACCCACTGACCGATACCCAGCCCAACCTGAGCAGCAATCAGGGCCTTCTGGGTAATTTCCCCCCAGGTTGTATTCTGGGCATGAGGTGCTGTGGTATGGAATACCTCTTTGGCTAGTTTGGGTCAGATGTCCTGTGTCTGTTTCCTCTGGCTTCTTGTGCCCCTCCTCCCTGGCAGAGCATGAGACTGAAAAGTCCTTGGTTGGAGTAAACATTACTTAGCAACAACTAAAACATCAGCGTGTTATCAGTACTGTTCGCAGACTAAGGTCAAAAAGGCAGCACTGAACCATCTACTAAGAAGGAGAAAAATGACTGCTACTGCTGAACCCAGGACAGTGAAGTAAATCCTGCAAATGCTTACCTGCAGCACTAATTTTCACTTTTTGTGATGCAAGCTCAGATGTAATTTACTGGGGTTTTTTTTGGTTGGTTTTTGGTTTGTGTTGTTGGTTTGGTTTTTTTTTTTTTGGTTTTTGGTTTTTTTTTAAGCATGTGCAATGCTGGAGCTTTTCAGGCAAGATCTGTGCTGCTGTAGCTGTGCCAGCTGTTGAATCTGAGGTATCAACTTATGAGCTTAACTTAACTAACAATTATAACTGGGTAACTGAGGNTTTTTTTGGTTTTTGGTTTTTTTTATAGCATGTGCAATGCTGGAGCTTTTCAGGCAAGATCTGTGCTGCTGTAGCTGTGCCAGCTGTTGAATCTGAGGTATCAACTTATGAGCTTAACTTAACTAACAATTATAACTGGGTAACTGAGGAAAAAGCTTCAAGTAGTTGAAAAAATTGGGGACCCTAAAGAATCAACCAAAGAAACAACCAAACAAACAAAACACGTAACAAAAATAAACCCTCACTTTCTTCATGTGTCAGTGGAGTTATTTGTTGGAACAAATTGGGAAGGTAGCCTGAAAATCTAACACTCAAAAAGAGGTTGCAATTTATGAAAGTCTTATCCTGCAATATGTAGTAACTCTGTTCTAAAGGGGAAGACCTCAAAAAATGTGTACGGGGGGGAGGAGGGAAATGGTATTTACAAGAATCAAATATGATTTCAATTATGTATTGCTGAAGATTTTAGTGAGAAAACAATAATTTCTTTTCAGGGTCTGGAGTTTTAGGTAAGCATAAGCTCTAGGAAGGATGAAGAAGAAAGAGCTGTAAGGGTGTAAAACATCATGACCTGTTTATAGAAAAATACTGAACAAAACATTTTCACATGTCCAAAATGAAAAAAAAAAAAAACCTAACCAAGCAAACAAACAACAAAGCAGCAGTTGATTGCCTATCTGAACTTCTAGAACCTATATATTTTTATTTTTACCAATCAGAACACCATGGTTTACAAGGTGTAATGTTCAGCCTGAGATTGCTCTCATCAAATTTCTTTGAGATCATCAGGACTTAACTAATATAAACCATGAACAAATAAATATTTATTGTAGGAGAACCTTATGCTCTCAAGGCTCAAGCTGAAAGGCAAGTAAAGATTACAGGAATTATCTTAAATAAATTGCTGTCAAAATAGGAAAAGTTTTTATTTCTATGTTATCTATGACTTGGCTAGCAGATTTTGGGTCCTCTCTTATAAGCATAATAATCCGTTCACATTTTCATGTTGTGACTACCTGATAACAGTATAAGTCTGCAGATGACTATCAGGGTTTGTACTTGATACATGCTACCTTGTACTTATCAAACACTAATGTTTCAAGAGCTAAGACATTACTTAATTAGAAATTGCTGACACCTTGCATGCTAGAACACATCTTTACTGGTTATGTATTCTACAGGTTATGTATTTTCCTGAACATAAACTTATTTTAATAATCTCAGCAACAGCTTTCAATCAGGTTGAGTTTATATATGTTCTAATAGAAATGAAAGATTAAAAGATTTCTGAAGGATTTTTAGGGTACACGCTTGAAATAGACGCATGTGTGTATGGGTATGTTTCAGAGGAATGGTGCTTAGTAGAGGAAAAGTATGTTTACTGATGAAAAATCCAATTATACTTGACCAGGCTATGGCCATGTACAAAAATAAGTAGTTCATTTATCTGCGTATTTATAAGGAGTTTATTTATCCTTGCTATGCTCTATACTTGAAGCAGATCAGCAGATCAGTTTTCCTCCGAACTGTTACTTATGCCTGGTGTGCAATATTACGCATAAGCTGAGAGCATGGAGAGTACATCTCTGTTCACAGCACCCTGCCCTGCCCAGGCCATGCTACATGATATAAAAGGAGTGTTCGAGTGGAGTATGCAGGGATAAAGACTATGATTATGTATACTCAGTTTTGAGCTGAGGTGAAGGCCTTTTCACAATTCCGAGTTCAAAACTATGCAACCTTCACATTCCTTAAATGTGGTTTTCTCACTTTTCATAATCTCAGACAGTATCAATGACTATCAGGTTTCTAAATACACAGAGTTTCAAAGTCACAGCAAAGCTTTTTAGATGTTGACTTAAAAGTAAATAAAAACAATTTTGCTATTCCACCAAACTCTGAATTTCAAAGCAATAAATTAAGAAATTTATGTTTTCATTACAAGAACTTACTTTTAAAAAGTTTTAAATATATATTGTAGGAGTCAGATCATTTACTAAGGCAAGTTCTTGCAACTTATGGGTTATAAAGTAGAGATCCAGAAGCAAATTGATGTGTGGCCTGCTTGACGAGGGTGATACTGAAAATGCATATCAGCACATGCTGCAGTATTTTCCACACTCCTGTGCTAAGATACTCCTATGGGCTCTCTCCACAACCAGCAAAGCTCATGAAGAGTCTGGAGAATAATTTTTATGAGGAATGGCTGAGAGAACTGGAGTTCTTTAATTTGGAGATGAAAAGGCTCAGGGGGGACCTTATCACTCTCTACAGCTACCTGAAAGGAGGTTGTGGTAAGGTGGGGGCCAATCTCTTCTTCCAAGTACAAAGTGGTAGTACAGGAGGTAATGACATCAAGCTGCATCAAGGGAGGTTTAGATTGGATATTAGGAAATATTTCTTTACCAAGAGAGTGGTTGGGTATTAGAACAGGCTTTCCCAGGTGTCCTGGGTTCAGCAGTTGCAGTCAGTTTTTCTTCTCTTTAGTAGCTGTGTTTTGACTTAGCTCGGGAACAAGGCTGATAAGGCCGATGTTTTTGGTTGTTGCTGAGCGATGTTTGCCCTGACCAAGGACTTTGTGAGCCTCATGCTCTGCCGGGGAGGAGGGGAAGCCGGGAGCAAGGAGGGACAGGACTGTACAGACAGGACCAAACTGACCAAAGAGGTATTCCATACCATAGCACGTCATGCCCAGGATGTAACTGGGGAGGATCCGGAAGGCCTAGTTCTCTCTCGGGGTGGTTGGAAGAGTTGGTCGGTCAGCACTCGGTTGGTGGGGTGTCGTGAGTTATCTGTTGTGGTTGATGGGATGCTGTATTCTTTTCCTGTATCATTATTATTATTGGTGGTAGCAGCAGTGATTTGTGTTATACCTTAGTTACTAAACTGTTCTTATCTCAACCATGTGGAAGTTGCATTCTTTTGATTCTCCCCCCATCTCTCTGGAAGCAGGGGAGGGCAAGAAAGGGGGGTTGAGTGAGTGAACGAGCTGCGTGGGTTTAAACCACGACACCAGGGAAGTGGTGGAATCACCATCCCTTGAAGTGTCCAAAAACTGCATAGACAAGGCCCTCAGTGGCATAGTTTTGTGGTGGTCTTGACAGTTCTGGGGTAATTGCTGGATTTGTTGACCTTAAGTTCTTCCAACCTAATTGATTCTATGATTTTATTATTCTATAATTTTATTTAGTCAAGGTCAAGAGCCTTTTTTGATCTTCCATTGAAGTGGGATGCAGATATTAATCTTGTGAAATATCAGGAACTGGTCTGCATGCACAGATTTTTTTACTTGCTCTTGGTAGTAGTTGGCATTTTAAGTTCTAATGTAAAACTGAAGGATGGTATATAGAATATAAGAAATTGCACAATCTCATTTTCAGATAGAGATTTCAGCAGTAGAAGAACACAAAATGATAATCAGAATCCTGAGAAAGAAAAGGGCTTCTAAAACCCCTCAATTGATGACAAAAGGTAAAAAATCAACCAAACCTAAATATTTTCCCACAGTGGGAAAATCCTTCCTTGACTTCAGTCAGCATTTTGTCATTTCCTCATTTTTGTAAAAGATCTTGTAACAAATACCAGAATTTATACCTTGCAGAAATAAAGATGTATGTTCTACTTTATATTTCCTGCTACTAAAGAAACATCATTAGATAAAATGTTGCTTGACAAAAAAAAAAAAAATAATGGATACTAATTTTTCTTTTCAGAAATACCTGTGAGCAATATCTTCTTCATAATAAAAATGTTGTTTATGATTTAGCTTTTACCAACAACTCATGAAGCATCATAGCAAGTTAAAACTGTACTATAGGCTTAGGGGTGCTAGGATTATATGTCTGTGTCAGGTCTTATTCTAATTACCAGCCAAATGAAAATGACTATCAGTCAACATCTCTTGTAATATCAAACTGAATTCTTATTTGATTCAGTAGGATTCTCTTTCCTTGTTTACTAAAATAATATTCACTGTAAAGAATAAGCCTTTTCTAATCGGACCACTCAATTTTCTTCCTCATCCCAGGAGGTTATTAGCATTTACCATTAGAAGATAAGCAGTAGAAACATTGTTTCAACCAGGAAAATGTTGACACAAAGTAAATCTTGAAAGCTTAATGGTTTTGAACTAGCTTTTTATAATCATCAGTGAGTTCTTAGTCTCTGAAATATGCATATTTAAATATGCTGCAGCCTGGTTTGTTGACTCTATCAAATGTAGACCCTCATCTGTCATTTAAGAACCATCTGGTGTCTGTTGGCAAAGCATCACTTCATCATCTGTAGAATATTGTTCATATGAGGGCTCCAGTCCTAAAGTAAATCTTGAGATATTCATATATTCAACATGATCAGATATCTTTTTTTACACTTGCAGATCTCAGTTTTGTGGATTATTATTGATAAACAAATTGTCATTTTCAAGCACTAAAATATTTAATAGTTCTTCAGACCCTGAGGATTAAAATTTGATGTTTATGTCCACATCTACGTACCCAATAGGAAACCTGTTCAGGATTTTGAGAACCAATCAGCATATGCCACTCCAAACGACTCCAGCCCTAGTTTTTGGGTGCTCACTGGGCTCAGGAAGTCAGGTAGGTGCTCGGTGAGGTCATCGATATATAATGCTAAGTGTGAATTAAAGACTGCAATTTTAAACAGAAGGTTCTTAAACTGTTTGTTATATTAATTTTCCCTATACTAACAGCATTTGACAAGTGTTGCTCTAGTTTTCCAGCTGTTGCTTTGATTTTATATTGTTGTCTGATAGACTATCATTATGTCACCACATTCAGTGGAAGAGAAATGATGGCCTGACAAAATTTGATTTAGTGCCAAAATTTGAAATTACACAGAAGTACAATAAGAAAATTATGCAGTTTCTGCCAAGTGTAGATTAGTGCACAAACATTTTGAAATAATAGCAGTGTTAGAATAAATAATAGCATCTCAGATTATTTTAAAATGTGTGGATATAGTCATTGAATATTTGGGGTTGGGGTTTTTGTTTCCATTCTAGAGTCTTTGGTTGAGAGTTGCTAGGATATTAAAACACAACCACAGTTTATTTTCTTCATTGTAATTTCCTCACTGAACCTTGGGCAACTCTGCTGATTTTCAGTGATTCTTACTATGCTCAAAGATGACAAAGTAAGTGCTTGCAGCCAGACTCAAGAACTTATTAACCACAAATTTTGTCATGTGGAATTTCCTAGGTTTGGGAATATGCAAAAATATGTCTCAGGTACATTTTTTGTCACATTCCATGTTCTTTTGAAAAATTAATTATTCTGTTAGCTATTCAATGCCTGCAGGTTTTTGTCTTTAGATATATAGCATAATAAGAACACCCTTGTGACTAATAAACTGATGAGTGTGTGCATATGGGTTGTAACTAATAATGTGCCTACCTTACAGTCAAAAGTACTTGTATATGGGTGTTTCTGTCATTATTGTATCCATAGCAGTAAAAGGCACAGTACATACTAGCTGCTCAAATTGATTTAGCAGCTTTTGCTGAGTTTGGCTGGAGTGCTGTGAGTGGTGAAAGTAAATAGTTTAATTGTAGCTTATGTGTTTCTGCCACTTCAATGTACTTCTGTACTGAAAGTTACTAATGGCTCTTAAAAATCACTAATTTTCAATGCTTAAATTTTCTAAGTGTGGAATAGAAAGAAGACATGTAATTTAAACAGCTGGCAAGCCTTTGGATTCTCCTCAGCTCTTTACTCTTTTTTTTGCCATTTAAAATTCCCAGAGCGCCTAATCCTGGATAATTGGGAATATTTTGTAGAAATTACTTTTTTTTGTCCTTATTTTGAAAGTATATATTTTTGTAATGTGTTTAGTGCTAAAGTAGAATATGCGGAAGAAATTACTGTTGACCAAAGTTACTACATGAATATTCATGAATAAAAAAGCTGTTTCAGTATTTTATTCTGACCTTTGGCCTTGCATATGTTCTGCTTGCTTCTGTATTAACCAAATACTGAATAAGAAATAAACAGGGAAGTTCTTGCTAAATAATGTCCACTTGTATTAAGTTATCAGAGATTGGAACATTTGCTAAAAAGATGTTTTGTGTGAACCTACTTAAGAATACAGTGCAGGAGTAGACTTAACGTCCATCTCACAGCCAGAGTTTCCTCATTTCTTATTTATGGCTGATGCAACCTGTGTTTAGCTCCGGTACAAGCTAGCTGAACTGCTTTGGATGTGAAAGAAAACTTCAGACAGTGAGGCAAACTCAGATGAAGATAAAAGAAACCTCAATTTTTTTAAGAGTGCATAAATCCACTCTTGTGAAATGTGTCTGTCTCCTGGCACTGTATAAGAGGCTGCCTCATTTATTTTGTTTGGGGTTTTTTTGTTTGCTTGTTTATAACAATACTAGGTTACCACCTTTGGGCTAAGAAAATTATTTAGAATTGTTGCTGAAAAGACACTTCGAGCAATTTCTATAGTGACAATTCCAGACACCAAGTCAAATAGGATTACAGACAACCTGAGTCCATTTTGTATGGGCAAGTATGGCTTGGTCACAGGATTTAAGTCCTTAAGATCTGAGTGAATTTCCTGAACAACAATAATGTAAAGGCATAATTTTACCTGGAATTCTGGAGAGGCTAAACTAATCCTCTTTTGTCATTGGTGGCTCATTCTTGTATGCTTTATGAGTTTATAGTATTCAGAGCAATATAGTGTAGTACACCCAAGTAACGTGCAGCTGGCAGGTATTGAACTGATCTCTCCAAGTTATCAAGCTCAGTATTATAGAACAAAGGAAATCTTAGGCATCAATTCTGAGCATATTTAGCAATATTTAAATAAAGCTTTTGGTAGAACGAATTACTTTCTATTAACCTGTTCACTTTCTTTACATCTGGATTGTATGAATGACCAGCAAGCTAGAATCCCCAACCAAAATCATTCTAACTACTGCAAACCCCACTCCTTGCTCATGTACAATGTCTGCTTTTCACATAGAATCATAGAATAGTTAGGGTTGGAAAGGACCTTAATTTCATCTAGTTCAAACCCCCCTGCCATAGGCAGGGACACCTCACACTAAACTGTGCCACACAAGGCTTCATCCAACCTAGCCTTGAACACTGCCAGGGATGGAGCACTCACAACCTCCCTGGGCAACACATTCCAGTGCCCCACCACCCTAACAGGAAAGAATTTCTTCCTTATATCCAATCTAAACCTCCCCTGCTTAAGTTTGAACCCGTTATCCCTTGTCCTGTCACTACAGGCCCTAATGAAGAATCCCTCCCCAGCATCCCTATAAGCCCCCTTCATATTTAAGGACAAAGAGCTCTGTAGCTAGAGTTCTGGTTCTGGGTCATTACATTTCTGACTTCCTCCATAGTCCTGGCTAGTCTCAATAGCAAATGATGGATAGCCTTAGTTACGTCACCTGTCTAATCCTTTCAGTTGTATTAAGAACTTTTTCTTGAAGGTACATTGCTATTGCTTCAGCATGCCTGAGGAACAACATAATGCTAATAAAGCACTGATGACTTGATAACCTTGTAATTACTTAATAAACTTGGGAAAGGAAATTGTTGTCTTCTTTACTATGAAATAAGAAAGCAAATGTTGCTTTCCAAGTCCAAGTATAGCACAGTTGGGATGACTGCTAAGAGTGGTAGCCAAACTTGTGAGTGCATGTGAACTTGTATGAATGTATACATAAATGAAACAAACCTGTATTTAGAATTTGAAAGAGGATGGGATCAAACAAGTGAGACAATTTATTGGAGATGGACAGTAAAGTGTGGATGCAAGACTAAGTGTTGAGTTTATAGACAACTAAGCATTCCCTGTGCCATGCCAGTCAGTACAGCTGTCATTATTCAAAAAGATTTTTACTTTTCTTCATGCTGTGCACTCCAACCCCACCTGCTGGGACTGTCAGTGCTGTAACTTTAAAGAGATACCACAAGAAAATCCATGAAGATGTGGCATAGGGACCTATGTTATTCAGTCACTATAAATACGTGACAGGTGACTATGATTTGAATAACTTTTTTTCCTGATTTCTGATGAACAGATGATGCAAGAAATAGCAAAGCATAACTTCATCATATTTTTAAAAGAATGTGAAGCAAAACCACCCATACTCATGAAGACCTGAACTGGGAAACAGGATTCTTTTGAGATATTGAACAAGAAAAAGCCTCTCAAGAGAAGCTGGGGTCTCAGACTCAGCAGTCTGTTGAGGTTTAACCATCATGACAGTCCAGGGAAGTGGGGATCAGCTTTCCTTTATTCCTTCCTGATTTGTATTTATGCTGTCCCTGTGCCTATTTCACTTTTTAAGTGTGAATTTTGCACTCCACTATACTGTGCATTATGAGGCGTTTCAAACCACAGTTTATATCTTTATTATTATTTGGCCTGACCTAGTCTTTGTAGCTTATTTGCTTCTGGCTCACCAGGGATCTATAAGATAAAATACTTCAAGTTCTCAAAGTACTTGGCTGTGGTGAAGGGATAGTGTTTTTTCTACTCTCTGACCTCCCTACCTCTTTGTCTTCTATCCTACTGACTGTTCCTGGTATTTGGGGATACTGTATGTTGCTACTTAAATGTCCCTTTATTCTCTTTCTTTTTCATTGTCTCTCATTTGATCACTTGTAAAATTTAACATTTTCCTTCTACTATAATTGTTATTATACCGTAATACCTTGTCATATTTCTTCCATTTTTTTCACTGATTTCATTTTCATTCTTGGCAGATCTGTTGTAGGATAGTGTTTACCTGCTTTATTTTTGCTCTAGAGATTATTGAAGAGAAATTTAAGCCTGTCAGTTTTTGACTGATGAGAATGTTTTTAGTCTTCTCCTTAGTCTCCATGTTAGACTGCTTTTAAACTCTGCTTCTTAGTTTGATGCCAGATGGGAACAAGGCCCAGTTCCTTTCATTTTCATCAGCAATGCCTGGCCAGTCTTTACGGTGCAATTTTCTGTTTCCACTGCTTGACAAGTATTCTAAGAAAAGACATTTTTTCTATTCAGGACACGTATCTTGCTAAAGCTATTAACTATTTGAAATTTCACTGCTCTCAGTCTAATAAAAGAAGGTAGCATCAGAAATTGCACTCATGTTGACCTTAAAAGTGCTAAAATACGATCTTGAAAAAAAAAAGTCAGAAACTGTTTCTTATATACACATGCCTTGTCAGAAGATGCTATAACTGGGATATTTTATATCTCATAAAAATACAAAAACTCTGTGTCTTTGAATTGTCACTAATTAATCAGTGTGCTCATACTTGTATCTCTGTCTTTATGTTGTCATGCAATGCGAACTCCCCCTGCTGCTCTGTGATTCTGTGCTACAGAGAAGCAGTGGTCACTATCTTCAATATGGATACTAACAAGGTTCTGTTTGTTAAATGGAGATTTTGTTTATTAATTGGATTCTGGGAGCATCTGCTAGATTTAAGGATTTAAGCAGAGTCATGCTGAATGTCTGGATCCCTGTAGAACTAGCAGTTTGGTGCTCAGCTGTTACCTCTGCTCTGTCAGAGAGATTTCTCAAGAATACCCAGAGAAACAGTTTTGAAATGTGTGGAAACCCTATTGTTCAGAAAAATCTGAACATTGTGTTCAGAAACACAATAATGATATATGGGCCTGTGTCTAGCTGCTAAGTGAGAAAAACCAAACCTAACCATCCTGTAAAATCCCATCCGGGCAAGCCCAGAGCTGTATCTGACTCTCATCTCCATCACTGGGCCTGGTCCTGACTCCTACACATGGGCTGTGACACCTCTGCCTGGCTTCAACTATTCACAGAGAGGTACGTCATACCCAGGACTGGGGCTGCCATGGTGCTCCCCAGCTGCCTTGCTTGTGGCTGGGAGAGGAGGGATGGGTCTTGTCAGCTAAGACCTGACCTGCTGCCTGGGCACACCATGCTGCCCCCAAGCTCCAGGGAGTAGCTGGCCCACATGGTGCCTGACACTGAGAATGTAAGAGTCAAACGTGATAAAGTCAGTTCACCCTGGCTCTGGAAATGCAGTCTCAATGAAAGCTGCAGATATTCAAACCTGGGTTGCTTGACAATTATTTGTTTTTCAAGGCCAGAATGTGTTGGGTGGAAAAGGCTGTGTGCCACAGCTTCAAAACATGGGGACTGAAGAGGCTGTTGAAAGGAAAGATGACATTATGCTGATGGACAAAATGGAGCACGGTATTTCATGGTTTTTTTTTTTGTTTGTTTTTTTGTTTTTTTGGAGACAATAACTGTATGAGGATGGGCCTGAAAATGTGATGGATAATTCTTGCAATATGACGCAATTTAGTAATATGTTGCAGGAGGCACTAACTCTGTCAGACCCAGTCTCAATGTGGATGGTGATGAACCAGTTTAGCATTCCCTGTTTAAAATAATACTTTCAGAAATCTAAACCATAAAAAAAAGTTAGAAAGACATGATACTGTACTGCATTTTTGTCCTGACAGACCTTGTAAAAAATTTTACTTAATTTTGTAAAGATGTAGTGCTAAATCTTCTTCATTCATTAGCTCAAAAATCACAGCTCATAAGTGCTTTTAGACATTGTCTCTGCAGCAGTGTGGTTCCCTGGCTGTTCTCCAGTGTATCACTTTCTGAGACTAGCCTTTCTTTTTGGTTATAACATTTCATTAATGGAGAATTTGAAATTAATCTCTTTACTTCTTTAAAAACTTTTTCCTATATTTCTGTCTATTCCCATATCATAGCTTTAAGTTAGTTGGCTCAGAGGCTCACAGTTTTTTGACAAGTGGTTAAGAAAGTTCAGCACTATCCTTAAGGTTCATTGACTAGCACATATTTATGAGACTGAGAATCTTTATGATTTTTTCTTCAGTCCCTAGTTCAGTCCTCCTTTTGTCGGGAAAAGTATGACATGAGGCACTTTCTCTTACTAAAACAAATTCAGTGCAATTTTAAGTTAACCAGATTCTGTCATATTTTTTCCCTAAGTTAATTTCAGTTTCTGTTCACTATTTATTCACCTTGCCTTGTTCTCAGGTAATGAGAATGTCAGCAATTATTTGTGAAATAGGCAGTCTTTCTTGGTCTAAATTTAGTTTTGTTCAAGTGATTCTTATATGTATAGTGCTTTTAACTACACATAACTATGCACTACCTAAAATAAAAATAATTAACTTGGTGAAATCCACTCATGTTTCAGGGAAATTTTCTCTTTCACATTTTTCAGATCTCTTATAGAATTACTTCTATGTAAAGAAGACCTGAGATTAAGATTTAACCTCAACAAAAACATGTAGTCATATTCTTCTAATAATTACTGCTTGTGCTTAAGAAACTTTTCAACAGTGACAACTGTTTTTCAGCTGAAAAGTTCATAGTAAATGTTCCAGGCTTAAAGATCCTGATGATGTTGCTGAGCATTCATTATTCACTTCTGCACAGTAAATGGAATAGATGTTCTAATTTATACTTTGCAAAAATTATAGAATCATAAAATCATAGAACAGTTAGGGTTGGAATTATTGCAAGTCAGACAGAAATTCCTTTGGCAATTGTGATAGAGATAAGAATATTAGCTTAAGCACCTTTTATAATTAGGTTGGAGAAAAATCAGCTTTTCCTATTTCTTTGGAAAATGTTTGAGGAGAGATGATCCATGGCTCTTTTTTCATGGTTCCTTTAGCGCAGCCCAGAGCCCTAAACAAATGATTCTGACTCATTCTCTTGAGCCACTATCACCAATTTTTTATTTTTTTTTTTTTCCACTGCGGATTGGTGTCTTCAAAAATTTTCAGTTATCCATTAACTTGTGAAA
>NDXB01016543.1:47095-64546 GCA_002631895.1 Agapornis roseicollis
TTTTTTTTTTTTTTTTTTCCCTGGAAATACTTCAAGTAAGAAAACTCTTCCATTGCCCTTCCATTATATAGCATTTATATAGCATTTTTTGATGCCTTATATAGTCACTTACCACTGTCTCAGAAGACTTTCTTATCCTAGAACTTTCTCATGTGGTAATAGGACTTGTACAATATGTAATTCATGCTCTTATTTTAATTTCAGAAGAAACATAACTCCAGTCAACAGCATTACAGCCTCACTTGATTATTATTTTGAAATAAAAAAGCACAGAAAATGACACTGATGTCTCAGGACTGCAGATTCACCACATGGGAGTTACTTCAGTGAAGTGTGAGTGCATTGATTTGCTAAAAGGGGGAGTAATCCCGGGCAATGTGAACATGACTCCTAGCCTGGGGGCGGACCCTTCTTCCTGGATTAGTTGCATCTAAGAATATGGATGTAACCTCAGAGACCATTACTAGCAAGGTGAGTAGGAGATAGACCCCGTACTGGTAAGTACTTTACCCCAGTTTTCTTCAATCTCACAGCTGACTTCGGACTGTAACTGTTCACTCCATATCAGAACCCATGTATCAGACTAAGTGTGGTGACAGGGGGGCTGCTTTTGGTTTTTAAGCATTATTGAGTGACACAATTTCTATTTTACAAGAATTTATAAGGAACATGTATATGATACATAAACCTACAGATTATGTGTGAATGAATTCTGGAGTCAGGTTCCTCTGGTTTTGCCACTTGTTTGAATCTATGTGAAAGGCTTCCTCAGGGTTCTGTTTTCTCAGTTTATTTTAGGCTGGGAACTCTCAGCCACTTAAATGTTATTAAACTTATGAAGAAAGAGGTTGTCTAGACACCTGATAGTATCTTACATTTTATACCAGTGCATCACAAAGTGCTTTATAAACAAATAGAATACTAATAGTTTAGTACATAGAATAATCACTTAACCAGGCTTTGACTTACTGGGATAAAACAGACCATTTAAAATAAGACATGTAAAATACTGTTGAGTCATAATTTCAGGATGATTTACTGCAAGTATACACACTTCCACTGACAGGATATAATTTACTGTATCATGTGTGCTCATACAAGTAGGCATAACATCATTACCCAGCTTGATGCTTTGTCCTAAGCACAGATTAGATAATCATGTCATCTGGATATTTGCATGGTTCATATGAAACAAGATGCTGCTAGCAGCCATCTATCACCTCACGCCACTTGGGGTGTGTGGTATTATTTTGCACATGTCCCATACCAGTTCGGAACCAAGATATCACTGTTGTTTGTCCAATAGACTATATAGGAGATTAGTCCAAGGGAAATATGTCTATGAATTGTGTCACTCCCAAGGATGCAGCCCCTTGCCCCTATTTAGTATTATTTGTCTGAAAGCCATGAAAGTATGTACTTGAATTTTCATTTATGATTGGTAGAAAGAAAAAGAGAAAATTACAATTAAACTTATATTGCTGTAAGCAAGAGAGGATGAAGAAAAGAAGCACCTACATTACAAGAGTAATACTTTAATAAGTACTGAGACTGTTTATCTTAGAAATGATTTCATATGCGTGCAGGTTAGGAGTAGACAGAATTATTCCCTACCTGGTCCACATATCCAGATTGATTTTCAATGGAAATTAACCACATGACCAGGGTAGGAGCCACAGTTTACTGAGATGCACACATTAGAAAGGATGATCAAGATACCAGGAGATCAGATTACATTCTAAGTATATTTTCTCTGCAGTTGGACTGTAGTCCAAGTGCTCATTCTGGAAGCAGAGCTGTAGGATGTTCCTTTGTCTTGTAATTTAGCTGTGATTAATTACATAGTCAGGTAAATGATGTTACTGTCAGATAGCTAAAATTTCTTATCTGGCATGAAAACCGGCAAGAAAAATGATCTTGCCTTTGAAGTTATATATTCATTCTGAGTAACCTTACACTTCTAACAATCAATTTAACAATTTTCAATGATTGAAAATGCAGGGTCTTTTCTTAGAACACAGAGCACTTCTTTCCCATGATCTTGGCTCCAGCTTTCTATCCCCTTTCTGGGTACTGTACCAGATTCAGATAGACTGAGTTTTTATTAGAGCACCTGTCTGAGCAAATGAAAAGGGAAAAAGTGCAGAGGCATTGTGTTCAAAATTAGCAAACGGTAGCTGGGGAAGAGAACTTTAGGAAGCAGTTTACACCACTGGCACATTGTGGCTACAGAAAACAAGGATGACTGTATGGTATTTGGTTAGTTTTCCACTCTGAAATGAAGCATTTGGGAATACATGAGGAGTGGATCTGTGTGATTTTTTTAGCAGTTTATGAGCAATAACTTATTATTTAAAAGCTAAAAGCTAAATTCCATTCAACTGAAGCAATATTCTGTATATACAATTTAAGAACATAATTACATCATAGTACTTTGAAGAAAAACTGTTTTTGTTTGTGTGTCATTTGCCATTGAAAATATAATCACCAAAACTAAATATAAAGAGAGGGTTTTTTCTTATTTTTTCCAAGGTAGTTTACCTGTCTGGGTTACTTCTTAGGCCCTCTGGAAAAGCCAAAAAGCCAAAAGCTGATGCACTTGGAGTAATTAAGTGACAGGAATTCATCTTACCAAATGAAAAATCAAGCCAATTAAAAGAATAAAATTTAATTTTAAATTTCATCCTTTACACAGTCAAATGCTAATCTTTTGTAGTACAGAACCACTATAATTTGAAAGAAATACATGAGAATATAATTACATAAGTTTAAATTATTTTAACTGGGCTTAAAGAACTATTTCTGGTTTATAGCTCTTAAAAATAGATGTTTTGTTATACAATACCATAATACTATATTTTTGTTTACACACTACATGTCTAATAACTAACAAAGCCATTAAATGAATTCCCACAATCTATAATAAACTAACTATTCATATGTGACAGTGTACATGACAAAAGATTTAATAATGAGATATATTTACAATGAAGTTCACTAATTGTATATGAAATTAAAAACACTTCTTGAGTATCTAAAAGTGGATTCCACCATGAAAAGATTAAAATGTAATTAGGCTTTCTACCAAAGGCATGCGTTAACATGTTATGAACAGTTAAGAAATGTTTCCTTAAAGTTCTCCATTAATGAAATTTGTATGTTTGCAAAATCCCAAATCAAATTATTTTAATAATAGTTGATACTAATAGTAATATGATATTGGGAAAAGATTGTAGGCTTTGGATTGCATTAGTGGCATGAGCTTTTTATTCTAATTTTCTATGTCATTAAGGGAGCAGAGACCAGGGGAGTGCAATCTACTTACCACAGGGATGTATACAAAACTAGTGTTTTGAACATTGAGCTTACATATGCCTTTCGAGTCTATAAGTGTCAACTACTCAGTAGACACCCTAAATCCATTCTGTTACATGCCATGTTTGCTGTAGTGAGCAGTACTGACCATTCTTCTCTTTAGAACAATTAGAAATGAGACTTGGAATATATATATTATTGTCATTTTATAGATTTCTGTTTAATTAAACCCTTTGCATATAAATTAGGAAGATTTCTAAGGGTTGCTAATATTTTTCTCTTGTTTACCTGCTGACTGGGCAAAAAATATGAGCATACTGAATGTGGAACCGTTCTCATTTTGACAAACAAATGGGCCTCACAGCCTCAGGCAGCACATCTGTGTCCCACTTCTGTACAGTTTCTTGGTGTCTTTGGGCAAATATCTAAAGTATCTGTCATCTCTTACTGCACATATCTCTGATCTTAAAGAAAGTTCTATTTCATAACAGTAGTTTGCAAAAAAGTTGGTGGGGAGTTCTTTGTTTTGTTTAGTTTTTTAATATTTTGTTGCCTCAGCACACCCCCATCTCCAAGAAGATGCATGAAGCATGGGACTGAGGGTGCCCTAGTGCCCCCAGCTGCTTGCTCCTGGTTGGGGTGATGGGAGGGACCCTGGTAGCCAGATTCCTGAGGTCTTAATGCCTGGTCCCTGGGGAGCCACCCATCCATACTGAGCCTCAGCACTCCATTGCACAGAAGACATGGAAATAAAGTTCCCAAAATACCACTGAGCTCTTTGTAAGCTAAATTATAACCATGTATTCTAACGATTTTAGTCAAATAAACATTTTAAAAAAATTTAGAATGGTTTGAGGATTTTTAAATAGAAATTCCTGAAACTTCATGCCTGTATGTTCTTTTTTTATACAGAATTTTAATTGTTGCTTATTTAACATTAAAAAGAAACCAGAACTAACTAACATGGGTATGCTCAAGAATGTGTAATAAAATAGATGTATTTTTATGTATATATTTATATATATAATAATTATACATATTTATATATATAATTTTATGCACATATATATTTATATGTATTTATTACTAAATAGAATTATGTGGTTTTCACTAAGAAAAACATCTGTGAATTACCTTTTTTTAAGGCATTCACTCTTTTTGTAAGCCTGAAGTGTCAAACTGTTTTTTCCAAGAAAAGGTGATTCAAATAGTTCTAAGTAGAAGCAAGTATTAAGGTTTGAGAAAAAGCAGGTTACATAAGCTGTGTAATTACACAGCATACTGTTAATCAGATTCAAGTGTTACTTGACCATTACTTATGGCATTAATTAATGGAATTAAAAAAAAGTAAAAGATGTAAAATAAAAACTACTTGACATTTATTCTCATATTTTCTTTCCAAAAGTTGTTTGTGGCTTTTTATTTTTTAGTATTTGGGGTAAGAGAAGGGAAAAAGAGGTGGGGGGGTTGTGAGGTTTTCTTTCTTCACCACAGTTTTTGGACAGGAACAATTTTCAAAGTGCTGTATAAGTAGATACAAAAAATATATAACATGCTATGAATAGAAAAAAATCCATTTTCACTGGTCTAAATATTCAAATGCATAAAGTTTCACTAATTTTCCCTGACATCATTATTTACCATAACTGGTCAAGTCATGTGTATGTATAGGAACAACTCCATTTAAAGCATGATAACAATTTTTTGTAGTTATTTTGTTGTTGTTGTTGTTGGGGGTGGGAGGTCTTAGTTTGGAGGTTTATTCCCCTTGTTTGTTTTTTTTTTTTCATTCTGGCTTTGATTTTGCAATTTCTGCTTTATATAATCTGTTCTGGTCAGTTCTGTCTATCTATCTATCTGCTTGCCATCAAATATGTTATTTCAAGACATTTGCACTGTGCAGTTACAGTACGACTGCCAAAATTCTTCTTTTTTGTTAGCCTTGTTATTGATAGGTCTGCCAGACTAGATAGGTTTCAAAGAGCTTTTGTGTTAAATGTGGAAGGGAAAGCCCTGTCTCAGTCATCTGAGTCTAGGCAAGTGGACTCCAGCTAAATACATAAATCTTTCCTTAACTGCCCAGTAACTTCAACTTCTTTTAAAGTGAGCCACTATTGATAGCAATAATGCCCTTTTAAACAATGCCCTGCAAGACTGGACCATTGTCTGTACAAATATATGCTTTTATAACCATTAGTCAAGTTTCCATGCACGCTTCCTTATAAAATTGCCAGATAAATCAATAGATCAGCATAAAGTGGAATTTGCCTTTATTTTAGTTCATTTTTTCTCACAATTATATTCTTAAACTCTTCCTCTGCATTCCCCCCTTCACTATTTCTATATTTAAGGGGTTTGGTATGGATTAATATATGTCATGTTCTCCTTGCAAAAATTATTTTCAAAGAGAGAGAAGGGGAGAGACCAATTAATCCTGATCAGAATTAATTAACCGCAGTTTAAACAGCAATATTAACCCACTTTACCTGAAGTACTTAGTTTGAAAGCTCTATTTATAGTGATAGTTCTTCACTGTGAGAAGCATGACAGAAAAGTCAAAGACTGAGAAAGTACGTTTAAGGCCACTTCTTTTCAGCCATTTTGGGGGCATTAGCCCATTTCTTGGGCTTTATTGTAAAGGTTGATAGTCATACGAGTCCTTGCACCTTATGAGTATTTTATTTCTCCTTTCACATTTGAATGCTGTGTACTTGGGTATTCCAGTTTAGAATCTTTAAGGTTAAAGCTTCATAATCTGAATAACTGGGCATTGTGGAGGCAACTAACAATTTAAATCTGATTTTACAAATGGCTTTCCCGTCTGCTATTAGGACACACTGAACTGGATACAAATAGCCCTGCACTTGCTTTGTCAACTTGTATATTCCAGTGCTAGACCAATGCTGGAGCAATCTGAAACATCTTTACACCTCACAGATAGATACACTTTAGAGCAGATGGACTCTGATTTATCTTTACTATATAACCAAATTGTAGCCACATGCATACTTCCTTTTTCTCATTTCCAGTGTTGTGTCCAGTATAACTATCATTGAACATAAAGTGGTTTTGACTGCATTTTCCTTCCAAGAGCCATTAAAATAAGCAAACAATGTGCTTCACTGCTTTATACATTTTAGAAAAGATGATAAACTCATGTTCAGTAAAGAACATGCAATTACCATTACTGTTAAGATGTTAATTTGACTTTTCTAAACTTGAAAGTCATAATTAATTTTAATTTTTCAGATATTGGCCCACTTTCATTCTTCTTACATTATCAGTGCAGAAATGTGTTATACTTCTTCCTCACAGTATGTTATATAAGAGAACATTTATAATGACCATGGAAGGCAAAGACTGGAAAAGTCACTGCAAGGCTTGCTTCCTGGAGTTCAGGAAGCATGTGATGCACTTCTAGGCAGGGGACAGAAACCAGTGTGAAAGGAGCATATTGAGGTAAGAAAACATAAAAATAGGTTCAGGAATACTCAAGTGTGAACAGGAAGGGAAATTCACCACCACAACAATTGTAATTCTCTTGGGGAAGACCTCAGTTATGAAACATCACAACGTCCCAAAGCTGTGTTTTTCTTGTACAATTGACTGGAGGACACAGAAGGACATTGGAAGTGTGAATATAACAAAAAACAGATTGGTATTCTGAGGTTTCTTTGTATAATAATTCGAAGGGTATTACTGCGATATTTCTGTATTCATATAAGTAATGAGCATTAGTGGTATCACTGAACAAAAAATGTTTGCTATATCTTTATTCATATATGAAAGCAGTAGTTCACTAATAGCATATTCTTTTTTTCAGATGTATGGCAAGTTTCACTTTTTACCCATAACAAAGTGGTGAGTGTATAACAGGCTGGAAGTCTCATGTTTTCTAAGTATTGCTTAGTTAAGATAGTTTAAACTAAACCAAGTCTAAGTGGCTTGTTGGTTTACTAATGACACATAAAAAATCAGAAATAAGTGAACTATAGATTCAAGATCAATATTCTCAACTCAACAGAAAAAATCAGTTATTAGGCTCTTCTGAAATGTCAATATTACCCACAAATTTCTCAACACCCTTGTATCACTAATCCTGAAATGTTTTTTCTCATTTACACATACAGTTACAAGTGCATCCACTCTCCTTGGTGCATTCTTCCTCACTTGCACACCCCTTCTGTTGGTGCTTCAGCTTTGGGCAAATCTGTGCATCTCCCAACACCTCAATGATCCCCACACTAGTGAGAAAACACCCCACTAGTTCAGGATCACACACCTTGAGTTTCTGTGGATCTCTGTGTCTCTGTTCAGCCCATCTTGGCACTCTAGCACCTGGGGTAGGCACTTCACACCAACCAACTGGTTACAATGTCAGTGGGGAACAGCAAGTGCTGCTGCCTCACCCCAAGGTCTATCTCCGTTAAAAAATATTTATACTTCTTTTATATCTCTTTTCAAGCTGAATCTTTTGTTTCAAATGTCTCTTTGTGATTCCCTGGTTGCTGTTTAATCTGATTGATTGTCATCATATTCTTTAACATGAGCTTTGGTCAAACACTCTCCCAAACAGCACCCTCCCAAACAACTTTGGGAGTACCATTGATGTACACTGTGTGTACTCACATTTCTGCCTCAACATCTGTTGTTATTCAGGCCACAGGTGAGCCCCATAGGCACTCCACGCCAGTCTAAATGAATAAAGAAGTTAGAGAGTAATAAAATGTGACATTTTAAGAGCAGAATGCTATAACATGATGGATCAAAACATTCAGAATAGTTTTAGATTTTTATGACAGTTGCTGTGGTTCTTCTCACACTATAATGGGTTATGGCTTTCTCCCGCTTTCCACATCTCAGTTCTGCCTGTGTAACTCTCTCCCATTGCTAAATAAACTGGATGTTAGGTTCCACGTCAGATGTCTTATTTTTCATTGTGATATGCTTTATTTATTTACATCAGAGCAAAGAGGATGTAAAACCTCATTGGAACTGAAAAATAATAATTTTCACTATTCTGCAGTTACTGCACACAGATGTAATTAGCTACACAAAGCGAAAGTCAAGAAGATATCAAGCCCAATCTGTCTCCAACATTATACAGCTTACTGCTGTTAATTCTTCGAAAGATGTGTAGACACATTCAATGTATTCATATTTAAATATCTGTACCTATTTTAATATATTTTTTAAAAGGGAGAAGTGGAAGAACAAACACTTCAGGATAAGGAAATGAGTTAGGAAAGAAAAAGACACTATGAAATATATTTTGGATGTGAGAGTTACATGTGCTATAGTATTTAGGAATCCAGCTCCAGCTGGGAGAGAAACAAATGGGAGAGTAGCCAGAGGATCTGGTGAAAGCTTGCATGTTGCTAGAAAGAGGGAACTCACAAGAGTGGTATTTAACAAAATGGTTATGGGGAGAAAGAACAAAGGAAGAGACAGATCCTTCTGGGACATTGTTATGAATGACATCTGGCAATAGAAAATGCCCAAAGTGATGTTGTAAATACACCCATTTCCACAAAAGAGGAAAAAAAAATCCACACACAATTGGAAAAAAGAAATTTAAGACATTATGTTCCCTTCACAATAAAAAAGGCATATGGTTATCTTGAACATTGTGCAACTCTAACAACTGGCTGCCAGAATTCACAAAGCTTTTCCTGAAATGCTGAGATTTACATGCTGACCATGTTGGTGATGCTGTCTCTTGGCCTGCAGCTTTTTCCTTGCAACCAGTTTGTTTTTCCTCACAGTGGAATGGCAGATATAAAACTGTAATAAGGAAAAGCGCTTAAGTAAGGAGTAAATTGTTTTTTTAAAAAAAAAATAAAAAAAAATTAGGTCTAAGGAATAAACCAAAAATGGTAGCAGAAATGCACTGTGTTTTTCTACTACTTTCAAACACCTTTTTAAAATATACTAAAATGTATTCTTTTAGAATGACTGTTTGATAAAACACTGTTGCATATAAAATCATGTTAGAGCAATACCAATATTTGTGGTGTGTGTATACGTATATTTAAGGCATTAAAAAAAAAAAATAAAAAATTCAAAGATGGATAAATTCTATTAATTTTATATTTTCATTAAATAAACAAATTTCATGTTATTAAATCTCAGAATTATCTTTCTGTACTACTTATTTCTGAGGTTAGGACTAACAATTTGGTTTTTAGCAAATATTTTTTGTGTGCGCATCTACTACTCACTTAAATTGAAAACTTTGATCATAAAGGCTGTAAACCCTGAGCTTTCTAAAGAATTTTAAAATATATTTGCAGTCATCTCTTGAACTGATCTTTTGAAGTGGAAGTTTTACGTAATGGATCAAGTTTCCATGGAGCAGGCAAATAAAAATTTCTTAAACAGTTTTAATCAGTTATTGGTTTTAAAACCAATAGCTTTAATGGAGATTAACAGACTTGGAATTTCTGAAAAATAAGTCTATCAAACAAAAATTCATAAATATTAATTATGGAGCTTAACTGACAAAAGAAAGTTTGGAAAATTAGATTTAGTGAAATGGATTAACAATTTCACCATCTATATTCTCAGTATTAGAAGGTCAAGTGTTCAGTGTATCAATGCAGTCTCTTAATAGCTCCCGTGTGTTTCCCTTTCTCAATTTACAAAAACAGTTCCCCTGTGTTAAAGGGAATTGCATATCGCTTTCTGTTGATAAGGATAAATTAACCCAACAGATGTATCTATGTTCGTATTTTCCTTAAGTTTCATACCTAATACCACTGTGAGTAACATGACCTGATACATACTTTTACTGTCTTCAATAAATGGAACAAAACAAGGTTATAATATGTGACATACCATGGCAGGTGCCCTTAATTAATCACAGCTGAGATTCACTTCCTATGGATTATTTTATCATTTGTGCACTTTGCACTGTACTCACAGTGTCCCTCTTTGAAACAAGATCTTTCCTTCTGTGATAACATTCATACACTGCTTTCTCTGTGTAAATCACAACTTGCATTGATGTCTCTGGGAAATTCGCATTGATGTCTCTGGAAGTTCTCTGGTTACTTTGCAGCAGACTCTCTCATCACATTTTCATAGATTCATGAATTTATAAAAAAAAAATAAAATTTTGCATGTCAAATGCATAACAAAAGCCAGTCATGGATGTGCACCGACAGCATCATGCTCTTATGTTTTGTACAGTACTGATTTGTGGTTTAAATGTTTACTAGTGTAAATTCTGCATGGCCTGGATAAGATGGTTTAAGCTTTGTATTTTTATTTGCACTCTAGTTGCTTTGACCTTCTTTTGAGGATATAAATGCACATTTCTTAAAAAAAAAAAAAAANAGGAAAAGGAAAAGGAAAAGGAAAAAAAGGGAAAAGAAAAAGAAAAAGAAAAAGAAAGAGAAAGAGAAAAAGAAAAAGAAAAAGAAAGGAAAAAAGAAAAACAAAGGAAAAGAAGAGGAAAAGGAAAAAGAAAGGAAAAGAGAAAAAGAAAAAGGAAAAATGAGAAAATGAGAAAAAGAGAAAGAGAAAAAGAAAAAGAAAATACACAGCTATTAGGAATGCATAAACTATAGCTTTATCAAACTTATTGACCACATTTCAGGTATCTCAGCTTCCTACTGAGTACAAAGCTGAAGATTTGCACTTAAAATTTATTATAATGAGATAAACTTTTTTATTAATAATTTATCCTTTTCATTTTTGCTCATCATACTAATTAACAGTAAAAAGCCACAGTGAGCAGTATGATAAAAGAAAAGATGTGTAATTTGTGATGTGCATGTGAAATACCCCAGGTGCAATTTAAAGCTTCTTGCCAAAACCAGTTCAGCCTAACGAGAAATTTGTGCTGGAGTGCTGAATTAACAAGAAAGTTATCTATTTATGCTGCCACTGTACAGCAGTAAAACATTAGGCTCCTATTCAGTCTCCTTATACTTTCATCATGAGGCATATAGTAAAGGTAGTGCATTAGTCTGAGCATACTTCTCAGTTGTTTCATCATTGTTTTAGAAAATGGTGCCACAAATGGGTATGTTGTCTCAGTTGTACTGCCCTACTTGAGTTTACACTTTCATGGACTGACTTCCTTTTCAGTCACTGCATCACGCTATAAATTGGTTTCTTGGCTGGTAAGTTACTCTCTGTTTTAAGGCTTTGAATAATCCACACACTTTAAAATATAATTTTCCAATTTATACTTGTTTGTCCTTCTAGTGATTAACAGCTGTCATATGCAGTTGCTAAAAGGCACTTGTATCTTTTGTATAGAATCACCAAGAAACCCCATGTTCAGTATAAAGTTATCTATCTCCATTGCAAATGGAATTATCACTAATACAAAACTGTCACTGGCCTATAAATAATGTTATTTATAGTTTCTTGAGTGTTATCAGAGGAGTTTGTAAGTAAGTGTAAACTGGAGCATAGGAGGTTCCATGTGAACATCAGGAAAAACTTCTTTACTGTGAGAGTGACAGAGCACTGGAACAGGTTGCCCAGGGAGGTTGTGGAGTCTCCTACGTTGGAGGTATTCAAGGCCCGCCTGGACAAGTTCCTGTGTGACGTAATCTAGGTTACCCTGCTCTTGCAGGGGGGTTGGACTAGATGATCTTTCGAGGTCCCTTCGAACCCTTAGGATTCTGTGATTCTGTGTGATTCTGTGAGTGACAGTGGAATGACTTTGCTTGTATTTTTTAAAAAACCTCTGACATAAGAAAATACTCCAGCTATAAATCATATCTTTTGACTTATTGGTAAATCCATAANATTCAAGGCCTGCCTGGACAAGTTCCTGTGTGACGTAATCTAGGTTACCCTGCTCTTGCAGGGGGGTTGGACTAGATGATCTTTCGAGGTCCCTTCGAACCCTTAGGATTCTGTGATTCTGTGTGATTCTGTGAGTGACAGTGGAATGACTTTGCTTGTATTTTTTAAAAAACCTCTGACATAAGAAAATACTCCAGCTATAAATCATATCTTTTGACTTATTGGTAAATCCATAAAAACATTTTAGCCTGCTTCTGATTAAGATATATCAAAAATAAAAGGGTGATTATTGGATCTTCTACCATACTGATGATAGCTTCCTGCTCTACTGTGGTCTCTGCTTAGCAGCTAATACAAATACATGTACAAAAAAATGAAGTGAAATGCTGAGCAAATAATAGATTTTTCAGTTCACTGGAGGGCCTCAAAACAACTCAATTTTTCCAGTACTACTTAGAAGGGCATTTTTCTCTAAACTTGAGGGGAAACAGAAAGTAAAAAAAAAAAAAAATAATTAAGCAAACCCACTAATTCAGTATAAAACTGAAATAGTTTCTGTAGATTCTGAATTAATTTATATGTTTGAAATAGAATGAAATGTGCCATTATAAAACTTTTTTTTAACATAACATTGAGTGGCCTAAGTATTTTATTGAAAAGAAAAGAATAAATTAATGATAAATAAATAAGACACTATCTTTATCTAAAGATACATACACAGATGCAAGAAGCATCACCTAAGGCTTTATCAGAATGATACAAAAATCAATGTGATATTTAGCAACTAAAAAAATACATGGTTCTGGTCTACAAAAGTTATCATACTAAATTAATTATTGAATATAGTTTCTATGTTAGAATATGCAATTAGAAGATGCATAGCCATATATTAAATAAATGTCATATCCATTTGTATCTATTTCATTCTGTGGTCTGGGACACAAACCAGACAATAATACAATTTTACTGTGATTAAAGTTCCAGCTGTGATTTGTGGTTTAACTATTAACCATCACCTATTTCTTTTCTGAAACCAGTTAGCTGTGGCTTTGGTTCAGCATGTGTAATAGTGATCCAGGAATAACATGTTTTATTTTTACATGTTTAAGCTAACCTTTCCTTTCTTGAAGATGTAGCTTAATTATTAATTCTAAGTGATATCTTGACCCTTTCTATAGCGTGGTTCTCACAAAAGCAATTGAGTAAAGAGGCACCTGACAGTTCAAATTGGAACAGAGAACAAAGAATCTTCAAGAAAATCTAGCAGTAGCTCTAATTTCACTCCTTCATTTAGTTCTAATGGGACAGATCTACTTTGATGAATCACAGAAGTAGTGTTATGCATTTTCTTATATTCATTTATTTTTCATGTCATGTTCTGTTGTAGACAAGTTGCAAACTGAGAAACATTTATCTGGATCCTGTAACTCCACCAGCTGTCCGGAAATGACTTGCTATTGTCTATTAAGGGAAGAAAAGAAACATTGCAAAAAATAAAACTAATAGTACGCTTTACTTAATAACTCAGGTTCACTGACCTGAAGAAGGATTATTCTTTTTTTTTCCCCTTGAGGAAGAGTTAGGAGCATTGCTGTATGCTGAAGTTCCTTTGTTTTAATTATTTTATCCCTACCCCAAACATATCTTGCCATCTTATCTCTCATGACCATAAACTATAAATTGTTTCTAAATGTTCAGTGGTGCCAGCTTGAAAATTACCTACCAGTTCTTTTACAGATCTTGGAGAGGAGCCCATCAATTTCACAGCATGCTTCTATGCCATGAGACCTTCTATAGTTTGATTACCTTCATTTTTTTTTTACCTTTTACCTTTCTGAATTTCAAAACTAAATCATATTTTAAGGTCACAAGTGATCTTCTGTTGAGCAGCTAAATAGGGTTGCTATAAAAATCAATCCCACGTGATTCTACTTAAGACAGGACTCCACTGAGATTTACTTCCTAATACATTCCATTAAAATGACTTGAACTTTGCACAAAACTCCAAAATTATTAAATCTCTGGCTTGTCAAGCATGTGTATGTGTGCGGGAGCTCCATTATTCCTATGGACGACTCTGAGACGATCAATGTGATCAAGTGAATGCCGATTTATTAGACAAAGTGTTAACCTTATATAGAGATTCTTAGCACAGCTACATTGATTTGGCAAGTGTTGATTGGGCACCTTAAATCTTAACAATGCTATGATTGGATAACACCGTCCTGGGAACTCAACCTTCACAACTTAGCTCCTTTTCTCTTCTGCTTACTTTTGAGATCTTGCAGCTGGTGTTTATAGATTTCCTCATCCATGGCCTTCAGTTTATCTCGACTGCTCTCATGTAAGCCTTGCAGAGACACCATCTTCCAGCACCAAGGCCTCTGGATTGCTCACCAGGTGTCTGCTGTCATGCAGCCTGTCCAGATATGTGAGGACAGCAGGAGGCATACTGTCTTAGGGAGGCTTACCTTCTGCCTTAAATCATTCTTTTGAGTATCTCTGAAAAAGGCTGCCAAGGCTCTGGATATGTTTGTGAAGGTGATCAGTTTGTAGCACATTTATGCAATATGCAGCACATTTTGTTGGTATTTTTATGCCTATTTGGTTATATCTGTTGGGTCCTATAGACAGGAGATGATACAAAGCTAGCCAAAATAAGTGCTATATTAGTTCCTCACAAACCCTGAAGTTAAATTGTAAGAACTGCTGGCATTCAACTCAATACCAGGGCTCCTTTTTCAGTATTGCAACCTCAGAAAGAAAGACAGGCACACAATAAAATAACTACTGAACTAAAAATTTTAGAAAATATATCATCTGTCACTTCACAAATGGATGCACTTCACTTGTGCAAACTTCTAAAAAAGTAATTCTATACAAGCTTTGATACTTTTGCATGTTTTTAGCTATGAAATACACCTATTTTGCTTCAGTTGTTTTGGATTCTTAATTTTTCAAATATGCTGACCATTGTGCAAGTGGTGAGAAAGACAGGAAGGAATTCACATATGGGGATTTTTTTGGATTGCAAGGTGTGCTTTAGTGGCAAAAATTTAATTTCTCTTTCACTTCAAGAAATAAAATGAAAAGAATCTCACAAACACATCTTTCAGACTAAATGTACAAAGTCTCTTAAGTTTTTTCATGCTTTTGGACACTGGAATTTAATTTCAGTTATTTCTTTTTTTGTTATCTGCTATTTATTTCTGAATTATCTAAAGTCACATGAATGTCACGAAGGTAATTAAACCAACAAAGAAGAAAAATTTTTTTTTTTTTTGAGGAAAAAATCAATTGTCAGACAAAAATTTAAGCAATATTACTGGGTAATATTTCCTTAAAACTTTTTTGCTCAGGGAAGTTGTGAATAGTTCATCCCCAACGGNAATTAAACCAACAAAGAAGAAAAATTTTTTTTTTTTTGAGGAAAAAATCAATTGTCAGACAAAAATTTAAGCAATATTACTGGGTAATAGTTCCTTAAAACTTTTTTGCTCAGGGAAGTTGTGAATAGTTCATCCCCAACGGTGTTCAAGGTCTGGTTGGACAGAGCCTTGGGTGGCATGGTTTAGTGTGAGGTGTTCCTGCCCATGGCAGGGGGTTTGGAGCTAGATGATCTTAAGGTCCCTAAATATTGTATGATTCTGTGGTTCTAAAAAAACCTCCAACAAAACCAACGACAAACAACCCAAACCAAAACAAACAACAACAACATCAGCAAAAATCTTTTGCAGAGAAATTCTATATTTTCATGTAGGATAGGTTCCTTGGGGCTTCCCTGTTTCTGGGTGCTAGAACTTGAAGAAGGTGTCCCAGTTCTAGATTCTCTTTCTTTATATAGCCTTTTCTTATGAGAAATGAGACAATTATTAGAAAAAAGCTCAACTTCTTCTCAACTGAAAGAATGCATTTTAAGAATAAAACCCTACAGTCACTTAGTTACATGAAGTATCAGCCTAATATTTCCAAGATTAGAGCAGACAAGATTTTTGAAAAATCTTTGGCTCCAGAACTTTCAGAAGAAGATTTTAGGGTAACAAAACCAGCTGGTGAATGGATTGCCACACTGTCAGAATCCTTGCATTCTTTGGAA
Source organism: Agapornis roseicollis (assembly GCA_002631895.1). Classification (NCBI taxonomy): domain Eukaryota; kingdom Metazoa; phylum Chordata; class Aves; order Psittaciformes; family Psittacidae; genus Agapornis; species Agapornis roseicollis. Next base: position 63,273 of record NDXB01016543.1, read on the forward strand.
ACTAAAGATTGCCTAAAACAGAGCTCCCAATACTGAAGCTGGTTTCATTAACCTGGTCAGCTGCCTTTTCAGGCTGGAACTACTTTTTGAGAAGAGTGGGTAAAGAGATGTTAATGTCAGCATCCCTTTTATTCAGTAAACTAAAATACTTCTTATGCAAATAGCTGTAAAAAGTGCAAAGCATCAGGAATTAGCAGCACTGACTTTATTTTTTATGTTCTCTAATAAGGTTTGATCTAAATGTTTTTTCAAATGTAAAATGGAAGATTGATCTGACTATACCATAATTCTATGAAGCTATACTGTATATATTTAACTTTTAATTCTTTAGCACCAAACCACCAGCTACAATCACCTTTTCAAGTCTGAGTTGCAGGAAATGTGTGTACCCATTTGTGTTCTGTAAAGTTCTGTTGCTAAAACCTAGGGCAGTATCTCATGCTTTGTTTAAGCAGACATTTTCTTCCCTTCCTTTTTCAACACCATACTTCTGGCTGATAATATTCATGACATACCGACTCATCTCATGATTCTTCATTCAAATCTATTCTTTGTTTACCCATATTAGTTTTATATAATAGTTCAAGAATCCACCTGCAACAAGGTAACCAATGGTGTCACCTTTTAAATCCCATAATAAAATAATGCATTTAACATTTTTATCTATTTTGAGCCTTGTTCTTTAGTATGGCATGCACTTTACTTTCAACCTCCCACTTTCTTGTTGGCAAGGAAGGCAATTACTTTAGATCTGTTTTTTCTAACTTGCCTTGTAGATATGATTGACCAGACCCTGATTATTTCTTTAGCCATTGTACTGCAATTTGAGAGTCTCATTTTGCCCTTTTTAAGTGCAGACTACTAATAATTGATGTAAATTTATGAAAATATTAACTTGGATTATTGATATGGCTGCAAGCCTTATTGCATCCTTAATGGGTTTGGAATGAATGCTGCATAATTAAAAGTTATGTGTCTCACAAACAAACACTAAGAGTGGGCGTCTGCCTTTCAGAAACAGCTGCAGTATAGCAATGATATATGCACAGATGCTCATCACTAACCCTTTTTTCTGTAACAGTCTTTTATACAGACTTTTTCCACAAATGATTTTGGTTTTATAAGTACATGTTTTCTAAGACACAGAAAATTGCTAAATATATGTTGCCCTGATCAGGAAATTTGATTATTTTAAAAAAGCCAAATTTGATGAAAGAAAATGTCTCCATAAAATATTTCCCCTAAAAAAAAAAAAAAAAAAAAAAAAAAAAACA
>NDXB01016545.1:0-44548 GCA_002631895.1 Agapornis roseicollis
AAAAGGACATGGAGCTGTTGGAACAAGTCCAGAGGAGGATCACGAGGATGATCAGGGGACTGGAGCTTCTCCCATATGAAGACAGGCTGAGAGAGTTGGGTCTGTTCAGTCTGGAGAAGAGAAGGCTGCATGGAGACCTCATAGCAGCCTTCCAGTATCTGAAGGGGGCCTATAGGGATGCTGGGGAGGGACTGTTCATTAGGGACTGTACTGATAGAACAAGGGGTTCTATCACTAGAGGTTGTATCACTTTAAGGTTAAAACTTAAACAAGGGAAGTTTAGATTTAGACAGATAAGGAGGAAGTTCTTTACTGTAAGGTGGGGGGGGGCACTGGAGTGGGTTGTCCAGGGAAGTTGTGAATGCTCCATCCTTGGCGGTGTTCAAGGCCAGGTTGGACAGAGCCTTGGGTGACATGGTTTAGTGTGAGGTGTCCCTGCCCATGGCAGGGGAATTGGATCTTGATGATCTTAAGGTCCTTTCCAACCCTACCTATTCTATGATTCTATGATTCTAAATAGAATGAGATTAAAAACTATTGTAGCATGTTGTAGCTCCCCTGTTTTTAAGACTAAAAAAAACCAATGACTAGTTATGAAAATATTTGCCTTTTCCTCAAATTTCTCCATGCATTATCCCCATTATTTCACCAGGACCTTTTCACAGAAGTGCTCCCATTTCTTTTTTTGGAGCTTTATTCTTTTCTCTGTAAGCAGCCATTCACTTTTCCCTTTTCCCTCAGCTTGCAAGAAACTCATTTTCATAGTTATCTTTTTTCCTTCTATCAGTGTCCTGAGAAGCCCTAAACTCCAGGAGGAAGGACTTGCTCCTGTGTAACCTTCATTTGTAGAGAGATTGCATCCACTAGCTGCAACAGCTGCAAGTCTGACATAGGTCCACGAGGCAAAATGTGGACTACTCTGTGTTGCTTGAGGTTCCTTCTCAGTACCAAATCAGCAATTTAGAATAGAATAAAAAGCAGAGTAGAATTGAGATGCTTTGGGTCACAGGCTTCTCTGAAGATTGTATGGGGAAGGTCCCCTTGGCAGCTCTGCTGTCAACCACCACACTTTGTTCCAGTGTTAACGGTGTAATGTAAACTTATGTTACCGAAATTGGCATTTGCCAAAGAGTTTCTCCAGGCACTGTTCTGATTTCTTCCTTCTCTGAGCTTCCTCCTAAGAGCAAGATGATATAGCAAAAGGTATTCAAGATTTCTGCTGCATGCCAGGTTTCATGGAACTCTTTGAAAACTGAGAAGTAAAGTTAACCACAAGGTACATCTGGCTTATACAAACTTTTGTTGAGCATCGTCACAAAAATAGCCTTTAGTTTGAGTTCACCTTATTCTATGCAGCTGTATCTGAGCATTTGACATGCAATTAGAAGTCTCCTGAATTTCAGTTATAATTCAGAATTTGGTAACTCACAAAAACTAGAGCAGGTTGTTGCATTTTAAGTAACTACCTGTATTTGAATCTCTTGGAACAAAACTGAATCTCTGGGAGGTAAAACTGAAATGGTTTCCTGGATGCTGTACTGCCCAAAGATGTTTGAAGTTCTGATGAACACATTGGAAAGATCCCCAGATATGAGCTGATAGAGGAAAGCCAGTGGAATTTGGTAGCAGATAATTTTTTTGGCCATACTGAAGGAGTTGCTTCGTGTTGTTTGTTGCAGGACGCTTGGCTCTGATGTGATTCTATTGCCCCATATTTATGGAGCACGAATCAAGGGCATTGAAGTGTTCTGTCCTCTGACCCCACCTCCTCCTTATGGAGCTGCGCGGAGTGAGAACTGCCCTGAGCAGGTATGGCCCACAGGAGTTTAAAGTGTAGCTTGTACTTCCACTACAGAGCTGAAGTTGCACTGGGGTATGGTAAACGTAAGTCAGGTATCTCTAAATGTCAGAATATCAGGAGAACATGTATGGTTACAAATGTGGCTTGCTGTAAATTTCACTGAAGACTTCAATAAACCACCATTAGAGTGAAAAAGTGCCCCAGTTGGAAAACTGTGTCCACACATTGGAAGAAGAGCAGAATGTGCTGTTGAGCACATCTGTTGCTGGTTATTCTAGAGGACACCTGTGCTGCCTCCTTGCTTTACTGCCCTCCCATGTGGGACTGGGTCAGGATTTTGCTATGCTCACTGATGCCTTTTCACTGGTGTTTTCAGAAGACAGGTGCTTTTTCACAGAAAATGAAAATACACAGCAGGATAGAATTGGCTGACCTGGATGGTGACCATTAATTTAGACACTCACTAGCCTTGGTTTTGGAGTGGGATTAAACATGTATGACACAGTCACTGTGCAGTTAGGCAGAAGTGTTCACTTTTGTAAAATGGATGATGCAGGTCTTAGAAAGTACCAGAAAAAAAGGATGGTGGCTTGTGATTTTTGAACTTTTCTATTTTATTCCAGGGAGCTGCAACCCAAATACATGTCATGGAAGTTGTTGGTGATCCAGAGGAAGTGACTGACAGGGAGGCTTCTCAAGGTAAAAACTGTATTTTAGAATTTGTGCTTGCAGTTCTACCCAGCCCAGATGACTTAATGTAGCAGCAACATTGATATTTCTTTGAAAGACAGCTACAGTATTGCAAGCCAGCGAGATATAGAATCATAATTGTTTTGTGCAGTAGGACAGCAATTAATGATTAAAACATGCAAAAGGTTATTTGTTTTTAAGATACAGAAACAAAGATATATTTCCTTTTTAATAATCTACAAGATGGCCTTTGACTCATATGTCCATAAGCTGTAAGAAGTAATATTCAGGTCCACTGCTTCAATTTGTTTTGAATGCTGATGGTGTCTGTTGATGTTTTATTGCTGATGAAAATAGGAAAAGGGTAAAATAATTCTGGACTGTGTTGAGCTAAACCCAGGAATTACTGTATTATGCAGCATGCACCAAAAGAATTCATAAACAGTTCATGCATATCGGTACAGGACATTAGCTAGACTATGTGTAGACACAACATCCAGCTTTGCTCAGTATTGTTTTAGAAAATGAATGGAAATGGTTCCAAGTTGTTTTCAGCCTAATCTTTGTTGTGATGCACACTTGGAGCTGAACATTATCAGCTCCTAGGTAAGTCACAGGCAAGTTTTGCAGTCCAGCTCCAGTGAAAAACTGTTTCACTTTTCACTTGAACTTGCAGAATATTTTCTGCTACTGATGGCTATGTGCCTGCCTAGCTGCACAATGTTCACAGCTAAAGAATATAGAGAGTAAACATAGTTGGGCTGGCAGGGGAGCCACAAATCTTTTCTTTGACTGTGGCTTCCCTTCTGCCAACCTACTTCTCAAGCTATAGGAAAACATTGGTGTGGAGTTCCTCAGCTGAAATTGTTCCTGCCAAGTGGCAGCAGGAAAAAAAAAAGTTTACAGTAAGTAATATTTCAAACAGATAACAAGTCTTTCTAAGTTCCCTTACACTCTGGCAGTCTACCTGAGATTTCTGGAAACAAGCACTTGGATGCTTCTGATACCTCATCAGTTGTGATAACCAGAAAACATTCATAAGAGTTGTAGCAAAAAGTTTAATTCTCAAGGGTCATTGATAAAACTGCTGTTGCTATCTCTGGGTACTTTGAACATAAACAGAAATGGATACCAAACGTCAGGCTGCACGGTGACTGCTTAAAGTTATGAGAATGGAAAATAGAAAAAGAAGACTAAAAAATGCAAGCTACTGTGAAAGAGAGGCAGGGGAAAAAAACAAAACAAAACAAAACAAACAAACAAACCCCAAACCAAACCTAAACCGACAAACCAAAAGTGAAAACACAAAACCAAATATCACCACCAAACTTACGCTGAGGTATCGTTTGAGGTATTCTTTGTATTTAAAAACTTCCTTTGCAAGTAAGCAGTCCTGAGCACACGTGGTAAATCATAGCCTCCTCTCCTGCTCTTCTTTTCCTCTCTCCTTTTTTTTTTTCTTTTTTTCTCCAAATTAAAAGGCTGGTAATCCTAATAAAGAATATTAACACTGCCTTTTCTAGAAGCCAAGGTTTCCAAAGAGCAATGAATTTAAGAAAAGGAAATATGCTGAGCAGTATCTCATCCTTTAGTTGTATTTAGGGAGGTATACTGGGCCTTGCTGAGATGGAATTAATTTTCTTCATAGCAGCCTATGTGGTGCTGGTTTGGATTTCTGATCAAATTCATGTTCACAACACACCAGTTTTTTATCTGTTGCTAAGCAGTACTTGCACGGCACTGGGGACTGCTCCATCTCTTACTCTGCCCCCTCACTCCTGCAGTGTGTAGACTGGGGCTAGGCAAGACACTGGAATAGGACGCAGCTGGGACAGCAGGCCCTGACTGAGCAAAAGGATGTCCTGTGCCACATGGCAGTTTTCCAGGTTATCATTGCTCAGGGACATCAGTCCTTGCCTAGAAATCAGTCAGCTGATGGTGAGCTACTGCTTATGCACCACTTGTTTTTTCTTTGGTTTGTTTTGGTGGTGGTGGTGGTGTTTTGGTGTCTGCCCCCTACACTCCCCCAAACGCTTTATCCCAACCAACGAGTTCTTTCACCTTTGCACTTCCAATTCTTCTCCCTTCTCACCAAAGGGGGAGTGAGTGAGCAGCTGTGTAGGGCTTAAGCACCTCCTGGGGTTAAACCACAGCAAGAGGAAAATTCAGAATGAAGGGACATGTTGGAATTGTGTCATCGTAACCCCATGGGCTGTCTCAGCTGATGTAGAGTTACCGTCTATAAATAAAAGCTGAGCTTTCAGTTTATGCTGATAGTCTGTCATGCCAGGGCATTTGTGTATGATGTCATGATCCTCTTGGCATCATCAGAACTAAGTGTAGCTCCTGACGGAAGTTGAAGCTACGCGCTACTGTCTGCCAGCGGAACTTGGGGAGTCCTGCCTGCCGGCTGCAGGAGGTGTAAGCTTCTTTGTGCCAGCTAAAATAGTTTTACTGACTTAAAAATCACTCCTATAAAGCGAAATTGGACCTTCCCTGCTGACTGTAGTTGGAAAACACGCAATGTTCTACTGATAGCTTGTTATGATTGGCAGCTGCTCTATATCATCACGTACTAGGTATGCACAGTTCTAGTACACAGCAGCTTAAGTCAGTTATCTCTCTGACATCTGAAACATTAATATTAATGAAGAATTATCAGAAGATCATTAAATTGATTACTTCATCTGTTTAGTAGTTAAGAAACTCCAACTTCTCCAGAGTACCAGCAGCACTGTACCTCAAAGACTGACTGCTAACACAACTCCACTGGTGTTAGAATTTTGTACTGATGATGGATTCTTTAATCCCGACTGATTCTTGGTTTGCCATGCTTGGTTGCTGGGTCCTACCTCCTGAATTTCAAGGCTGGTCTCTGCTTTATATAGGTTCTGTCACTGTTCTCTTTAAAGATTCTAGGTTGGATTTGAGTAGGAGATAGAGGTGCTATGCTCAACAAATACATGCCATCCAAGCCTTAATTTTCTTGAATGCTCTGACACATTTCCATTACAGTTGCAGCACAAACATGTGCCATGTTCTGAAGGCTGTGTATATTAATTTGTTTTTTTGGTCTTGCATGAGCAAGAATATTGTTTTCTATAATATGCCAGATGATGTCAGATGAAGGTAAAGAACAGGCTTGTTGAGAAACACATACTTTCATCTTGTCCTTTTTCACTAAAAGGCAGCTGTAGGAATCGCAGCACATAACCATACCCTGAAAGATGAAACATATCACAGGAATTCAGGAGAAACTTTTAATAAAGAATCTCATGAAAAAGGTCTTTGATTCCCTTGTAGGGGTTGGTGACTGATCTTTGAGCTACCTAATTACAAACAGTAACTGACCTCTGACTATATGCTGCCATATCTTGGTATGACAGCTGATCTGCAGCAGGATTTGGGCTCTGTGGGATTTGGTTTTCTGTCCAAGAAAGCTATATCTCCCTTTGATCAGATAGTTTAAGATGAGGTCTTTACTAGGCAAAGCTGTATTTTTTTGCTACTGTAAAAGGCTGAACAGGTTTCTACAAGGTTTAAGCAGGTTTTACACCAGTGTTACTGGCGAGTGTGGGTATATGTGCACATGCACGCGCCTTTAAACTTTTGTGTCAAATCGTTACACATTTATGGGGGAGATAAAAAAAAAAATCAGTGGTAACTTTTAATAATGGCTTATACAGATCTGCTTTATTCTAAACGATTTTCCTTTATTTTTACAACCCCCGGTTACCCAGGTGAAGAAATTCCTGAGCGTTCCAGCAGAGTGAGCCGTTCCCCTTCAAATGCAAGCTGGGCGCTCGAAGACAGAGACGGTGGAAGAGCCTTCAGTCCTTCGATGAAACGGTCCAACAGTGACCCTTTGTTGTACTGCCAGTCGCTCCAAGGTGACTCGGTTTTCTCTATCGGTGCTTGCGTAATGAGTGCTTAAAAGGCCATTTGTCAGAAGGCTAGTACCTTGAACCTTGGTACTTGCAGAAATCAGCTACTGTCTCCCAACAGAGCACCACAAATGCCACATATTCTTCAACCAGCACCGTAGTCTTGTCACTCTTCAGGGTTTCACATCTAGGAACAGGGTCTGTAGCAGGCATTGTTAGCCTGGGGAAGTGAGAGGCATGGTGGAAGATGTGGGGGAGGGAGCACATGGGGTTTCTAAGTGTATTCATACACTGGCATCTAAAAGCCTTCAAGAGTTGTCAGAGTAAGCAAATTAAAGCAAAATTAGCCTGGGTATTTGGTACCAGCCAATAAATTTGCACACCTTTTCTCATTCCTCATAGCATTAAAAAATCCCAAAAAACACAATACAGAAAAAATGCCGATGAAGTCTGTTGCAGCTACCCTTGTGTCAGTCATCCAATTCAGTTGCTGTGGGAAAACTGCTAGGGTGACTGCAGAGTCATTGATTCTGCTGAGTCTTAAAAATCCACTAGTCAAGAGTCTTGCAGTTCTTATTAAAGGATATTGGAATCCCCATAGTGGCTGCATATTAGCACTCACAAAATATAAACAGAGAGGAGACACATTAATGACAACCGTTTATGTTAAATATTGGGCGCATACCTATCCAGATTACACTTACTAATTTGCGGAGTGTTTTTATGCCTCTGATATAACATGTGCTTTTGTTTTCCTCCTATCGGCTTACCCCACAGCATTCTGCAGATTCTGCTGCTGAAGCAGTAGTTGCATGACACAGAGCCATAGCTGTGTCACAGTTGTGAAAGTGGAGCAGAGCATTTTTGCTGTTGAGAGACTCCATCAGTCAGAAGTATTTGGGTTTCTTATGCTCAGTGTAACTGCACTGGACCTGAGAGTTAAATACATGATTGCTGCAGAAAGGGAACTCAGCTGCAGCAGGACAAAGAAAGTTGCTTCAAGTTAGGGCTCTTCTTGCTGGGAAGCTTTGCATCTCCACCTGATATTGCTGAGTTAGCCATAAAGCCAACATTACAGTGCTTCTTGAACGACCTCTGTGTGCTTCTGTTTACTCTTTTCTTTTTTCTCTCTCTTTTTTTTTTTAATGGGGTCAAAATTATAATAATTTTTTATTTGGAACAAAGACAGTGGAATAGATTCTGTCTTGGCCCTAGTTCAGTCCTTGCAAGGTAATTTGGAATGTTCTGGAGTTTTGGTGTTCTGTTGGTTGTTTTGGGTTGGTTTTCTTTGAGGTTTTTGGGTGCTGTCTTTTGGTTATGGTTTATTTTTTTGCTGGTATTTTTGTTTTATTTTATTTATTTTTCTGTTTTAATCCTCAATTAAATGTCCACTTTGTAGTATTACTAGCTTCTTCCAGCTTGACAAGCAGTTATCTTGTAAGTATATATATATATGTATATATATACCTTGTGTGTGTATATATATATATATCTTGTATACATATATAGATATAAATTGTAACTAAGATATTTTGTAAGTAGCCCTTTTACTGGCAATAACTTGAAGTTACAAAGACTTTAGGAGAGATCATAAAAGCTTTCAAGCTTTGCTTGCCCTGCTTTTATAACTGTGTGTCAAACTTAACACTCCAGGCTCATTTCAGGTCTGTTCAGAACAGAAGCAAAAGAGAAAGGAGTTGATGTACATCAACTGGCAAACATTTCTTTCCCAGAAATGTCCCTCCAGACCCTTTGGCACACACTNGTAACTAAGATATTTTGTAAGTAGCCCTTTTACTGGCAATAACTTGAAGTTACAAAGACTTTAGGAGAGATCATAAAAGCTTTCAAGCTTTGCTTGCCCTGCTTTTATAACTGTGTGTCAAACTTAACACTCCAGGCTCATTTCAGGTCTGTTCAGAACAGAAGCAAAAGAGAAAGGAGTTGATGTACATCAACTGGCAAACATTTCTTTCCCAGAAATGTCCCTCCAGACCCTTTGGCATGTGGTACACACTCAACGCAGCTATGTATGACTTTATTTTACAGGCATTTTCTCTAGATTAAATGCACTACAGAGCAAGCCTTGCATGCTGCCATGACCATGCCGGACTCCTATGCTTAGCATGGTTACAATGCGCACCACATCATTGCTGAACCAGGGTTGAAATCTCAGGGGGTAGTTGCTGAGTAACAGTACTGGGAGCCAGGTGGATTATTAGCTTTGTTTGGTCTTTGTCTTCAGAGGCAGCGCCCAGCTGTGAAGCTGCCACGCAGACTGAAGTAAACCCACCACTCTCTGCCGTCACCTTGCGGAACAGTTTGAGAGAAAGACCTTTGAGGGGAAGACCCCGATCTTTGATAGACTACAAGTCTTACGCAGACACAAAACAGCTCGTGGCGTGGATCCTAGAGCAGTCCTCCTGCAGCATGAGCCCTGACATACATGAATTGGTGGAAAATATCAAGTCTGTTTTAAAATCAGATGAGAAACATATGGCAGAAGCTATCACCAGTGCCACCTTCCTTGAGCAGGTAGTTTTATCACTTGTAGTTAACAAGTGATATGGAAACCTGTTGGCCTTCATTCGTGAGTGTAGGGTTATGCTTACCACTCTGTTTTATGTGTCAGAGTTTTTGAACCAAATTAACTTCCTTTAGTACTTTATTTTGATTTAGGAAGTGTGTAAGAGGCTATGCAGCTATGATGTCTTTTGCTCTAATCACACAGCCAGGACGGTTTTCAGAAGGCTGAATACATGTGTATTTGCAAGCTAAAGAAGATGGTCGTGGTAGAATCAGGAGCTCTCTAAATAATGTGACAGTGTTTTATACTGAGTGTGGCAGTATATAGGGAAGAGGTGTTATAAAGCATTTACTATTATAAACTGGAATGAATGGAGGTTGACAAGGAAATTTTTATGTCAACCCCCTAGAAGCAACTTTTTTATGATTGGCTCCTCGGGTAAAATTAAGTTCTAGCACTAAAGGGAGAAAAGCAGAAAGTAGAAAATATGTGTTTACCTTCATGGAATGAGTATTCATAAGTTTCAGACATTACAGACCTCATCAAATAAGTTTTCTGGGGGCTTGCAGACCATTTGGATAGAGAAGTTGATTCATGCAAGGTTACAACTGATTTGCTGTGACAACTGGTTTTGGTTTTGGTTCTTGCACAAAACACATTAAAGCCTGTAATTTAGATTCTGCAGATAAAGTGAAATTTCCTCCTGCAGCCTATAGACAACAAAAGCCTCATCAAATTTGACAGAAGAATCATCTGGGAAAAAAAGTTAAATTCTCATGAGGATTTGATAGACCTGGCCTGAAGGTTATTACAGATAAGTGGCTTTGGCAGGAAGCAACATTTGGGTTCCTATTAGTCAACACCTGACACACCATGCTTTGGGATGAGATAATTCTCATGCAGCTTGAAAGATAAAAAGAAGCAACACTCACTTCTTTTCCCAATTGGGATCACTCTTCCCATGCCTCCTTGACAAACAGCAGTTTTAGTCTTAGCTTTCTTTGACTGTAGCGTTGTCTGCTGTTTTTAAAGAATAACAATCAATCAGCTTCTTTCTAGTTGGGCAGGAAACAGTTTTAATGGAACAAGAGCCTGAAAACAGATCTGATTTATTTTCTTTTCCCCTTTTAAAGATGTTGTCTCCTGCCCATCAAGCCATGCCACTGAATGTCCATGTGTTACCTTCCGGAAAGCATCCTGGACTGCTTCACCTGGAGAGCTGTGGTGACCTGAGTACTTTCACCACAGATAAAGATGAATTGAGCAATGATGGGGATCCAGAAAGCAGAGCGTGAACAGCCTCACAGTGTTATTGATGTTGTCAGGGAAACTGTACTTTGAGCTGGTTTCTGTTTATTCCTCTGTAGAGCATTTCTGTCTGTCAGACATATGTGCTACACAGGAAAATCATCTCTGCCCTTCTCAAACTAGGGGGTGGAAGAGCATGTTGATAATCCATTTTCTTTTTACACCCCCACACCCAGACTTATAAGGGGATGCTTGTTCTACAAAGCCTATTAAGCAGATTGTAATCAGGCCTGTATTGGCCTCTCAGGTGCAACTAGCCTTTTTGTAGTATAATACTGTCTTGTCACACCTCTCTAGCCTGTCACCAGTTAGGATAGATTTGCCTTTTTTACCTGAGGTTACAAGAGAGACGGCAGAAGAGCCCTATGCCTTGGTTTACTGAGGTGAGGCAAGGTCAGTTAATGCATGTGTGGACTTTGTATCTCATTGGAGAAAAGGGTCGGTATTGGTGCCTCTGCTCATCTGGTGTGCATTTCTGTATCTCCAGTGATATTCTTGTATTTTTTTTCTCTTTTGTTCTTCTTAGCACATAGCAATTTACTTCCTGGTAGAGGTGGTTGTTATGTGCCAGCTGCCATCCATGCTGGTAACACCCTGGTGTTGTTTTGGCAATTTATCCACTAGGCCAATGACCCATGAGTTCACACCTCTGGCTATTTTTTTTATATTGCAAACATACATAAAATTATCCGTGTTACTTTTTTGGGCTATGCAAAGGCCAGTAATTGGTGGTGCTTTCATTGTGGTCCCTATGTACTACCAGAGCCCTCTGGCTTGCTGTTGCCAAGCAATCACAACAATATTACCTTTCATCAGTATATTTATAATTCATTATACAAGCTAAGATCTTACAACTGACTGTGATGACTTACAGATATATGTACCATACCTACTGGTATAAAAAGCACCCTCTTCGATAAATAGCAAGTGACTTTTTCCTGTCAGGAGGTGGAGTCCTAGTCCAGCTAGTGGCTCATAATTGCCTCTATGCTACATGTTCCTAAGGGAAATCCCAGGAATTTATAGTAATGGCATTTGGTAATTCCTGAGCTCTTAAATGTTGATATTTCTTTACTTTTTTTACCATGACATCCACTAGAGCCCTTGGTTTACTCTCATCTCCACTTGTGATGTCACCTACGAAGATGTGACTTTTCCTTAACAAATATTAGGTCCAGTTTATATAATTCATACAGTTAATCTAGTTTATGCAATTCAAACAAATTTGTATGCCAGTTGGCTCAAGCTGTTGCCTGCAGACAGGTTGTTAAGCTGTGTTCTATTTGTGTACTGTTAATGTGGAATACACCTAAGTATTTCCAGAAGCTGAGATCAGCCACACAAATTTCATTTGCAAGGCTAGCTGTAGCCTTCTGGGTCTCAACAGGATGGCTAAATGTTCCTGCTTCTTTTGAAAGCTTTACAGTGGGTTTTAATTAGGCTTGTTCTGAAGTTGAAACTGTGCAGTATGCCTCAACTAGCTCAAGATGATCACTTGAATAAAATAAAATGCTTTTCCTTGTACTGGAATTGATGTTTTATATTGCCTGTCTAGTAGAGGAAGCACATCAGGGGTATTGTGTTTGCTGAAGTGCTGGCATATTGGTACATTTTGCCCTCAGAAGTAAGAGCATAGTGAGTAAAAATTGAGGGGTTTTATCTTGGAGAAGAAAGAAAACATCATAAGAACACACTGCGTCCTTATGCTAGGATTTATCTCAGCTCTGTTACATATTTTCTGTCACATTTAAAATGCCACCACTTCTTAAGTGGGAATTCTTCTGAACCTTCTCTATTAGCTTCGTTTTCCCAGTTAATCATTGCCCTTCCAACACTAGGTTGTGGAAGAGGAAAATTATTTACACCCATCTTCGCAAATTGTACTTCCAGTACCTCTTGACAGCTCTTATGTTGCTGTCACGCTCTACATAGGAATATTCCATGCCATCCTACTGGGAGAAAAGTCTGCACACGTCCTGGGGCCCCAAGTCAGGATGCAGCATAAGCTTTGGAAGACTTGATTACAATTCAGTTAATTGCTCATTATCCCAGTGGAACAGGACTTACCATAGGCTAAAGCTATCAGCCATTGGATGGTGCTTCAAAAGGCAGATAAATGTTTCCAATAATAAGAAAGAAAAAAAAAAAAATAATTTAAATAAATTATCTATCTCCTTACCGTAGCACTTAATTTCTAATTGATCAGGTAATTACTCCAGGACTAGTGCCACAATTATTTATAAAACCTATCAATCATATTATTACTCAAGCAAGCTGTTTCCTTAATGATCTGCACAAAACATGACCTGCTTTTTAGCAAGTCATGCTTTATGACTCTCTTCACAGCAAGAGAAGCAACATGGCAGCAGCAGCTGTTCTACCAGATGAAAACTACTCCCCAAAAAATACATATTCAGTCATCAACTTTTCTGAATAATACCTTTCTGCTATCACAGGCTTCTCTGCAAAACCTGTTCTCTGTGCCATGGGACTGTTTCAGACAGCTGATGCCCAGGTCTATGCTTAGGGTGCGCTATGTGTAGCCAGTCTGACTTCAACGGGGTCAAGTGCAGGATCCTGCACCTGAGTCCCAGCAACCTGTGGTATCAATATTGGTTGGGGAATGAAGGGATTGAAAGTACCCCTGAGGAGAAGGACTTAGAGGTACAGATTGAACATGAGCTGGCTTCAGTGTGCGCTTGCAGCCCAGAAAACCAACCATATCCTGGTCTGCATCAAAAGGAGCGTGCCCAGCAGGTCAAAGGAGGGAGGTGATCGTGACCCTCTGCTCTGCTCTTGTGAGACCACACCTGCAGTAATGCATCCAGCTCTGTGGTCCTAAGTGTAGGAAATACATGGACTTGCTATAAAGGGTCCATAGAAGAGCCACAGAAATGATCCAGAGGGATGGAGCACCTCTCCTGTAAGAAAGGCTGACTGAGTTGGGGTTGTTCAGCCTGGAGAAGACTTCAGGGAGACCTTATTGAAGACTTTCAAGTCTTAAAAGAGGCCTGTAAGAAAGATGGGGAAAGGCTTTTGCAGTAGAGCCTGGTGCAATAGGATGAGGGGTGATGGGTTTAAACTAAAAGATGTGAGATTCAGGCTGGATGTGAGGAAAACTTCTTTACAATGAGAGTGGTAAAACACTGGCACAGGCTGCCCTGAGAGGGGGTGGATGCCCCATCCCTGGAGACATTCAAGAAAAGGCTGGATGTGGCTCTGGGCAACCTGGTCTAGTGGAAGATGTTCCCGCTCATTGCAGGGGGTTTGGACTATTTGACCTTTGAAGGTCTGTTCCAACACATACTATTCTATGGTTTTACAAAGTATAAAATGCGGCACTTTATGTCATGGTAGGGGCCTATCTGTTCTCAATGTACCTCCTGTAACACACCTGCAAATTCTGTAGCTGGATCAGTGTGCAGATAGTACCAGAAATCCCTGTTTCTGGGAGACTGAACACCAATCAGGCTAGTTTCTGTAGCCAGGCTGTGCTCTATTCTGCACCAGTAACTTGACAATGTTGCTGGCTATAGACTAGCCAGGCAGGTCCTTCCTAACTACAAGCATTATGTATCATTAAAGGCTTGTGTTTTGTCCACAAGGGCCCAGCCCCTTCAACCACTACACCTAATACCACACCCTGACTGCCACAAGTTTACACACAACCCCATACCCCTCTGACTGTGGCACACCAATCCAGAAGAAATGAAATACTTTCTAGATTGGCAGCAAATGCACTGCAGAACAATGCTCTCACAGACTGAGTAGTTTTCCAAGCTACAAGTTTCTCTACCAATATTATACCAATCACATGGCAAGTAAAAAAAGAAATGAGTCACCCATATACACAAACAATGTAGTGAGTCTTTAATTATCTTCAAGCATGGAGAGATACAGTACCATAGCCAGTTCCTTTTTCTTAGTCATAATTAGAATGACAACAAGAGGTAATATAAAGTACACTTAGCACACAATGCTATTTCAACATGTTTAAAACATGCAATGTGTTTAGGAGCTACAAGGGGTGTAGTGGCTAACTTTAATCACCACAGCTCCAGTGACATTGCAGCCCTTAGCAACAGAAGAATCATTTTCATTTCCTAAAGTGCTTCTTATCTGTCCAGGAAAAGAGATTTATGCAAATCTCTTTTATCAGAACCAGTCTCCCACCAGCCACTTTTATTTTTATATATATTATTTCAAAAAATACCAGCTTTATGAGCTATCATACATTACGATGTGTGCTGCTTGTGCCTTTTCCCAATTGCAAATGTGGTCTCATTTCCCATCCAGTCAGCCTTCAGAACTAATGAAAAAGTCTCCATCAACACCACTCTTCCAAATCTCCACCACTCCTGCATCTCTCACCCTGCAGAAAAGCCACCAGTTAGAGCAATGGCAATTTATTAGTGGGTTGGACACTATCCTCTCAGTCCCTGACCACATCATTCGAAACCAGGGGAGCACACTACTCAGTGCTGTCATACTCTCACTCTTCACACAGCTGCCACAGTACCTCTCCTGAACTTATTGGGTCTTGTCTGAAGATGCCCTTCTGGAGAAGAAGCAGCATACACATCTCCTTGCTCAGTGGGGAAATTCAAAGAAGCCATGGAAGATGTGTATAGGATGAAACAGGGAAGAAAGGCAGCATACATGCAGACTACAACACAGTGAAGATGATAGGGGGATGCATCAATGGATGCTTATCATAAGGAGACGAATGAAAGTCGGACTTGAAGTGGAAAAAAATTGTACCTGAGTGTCATTCTTACATCCTTTCCCTGTTCCCCTATACACACCTGCATGCATCAGAAGTGTCAGGGTGGTGTAGGGAAGGCACAAGCCCATTAGACAGTTGCTTAGGATTCAGAGACACATTCTGCTGCCACCTTAATTTGCTCACTGGTAAAATCACCCAGTGGCAGAAAATTCTGCAGTGAAAGCACAGGAATTAGCATAAAACATACGTATGTTACCTGGCTGAGCTGGAATACAGACATTTAAAATGGACACTAGCTTTCAAGGGAGGGGAAGCTTTCAGGAGAGCAGTCACACCTGGTGATCAGTGGCAGAGAAAATAAGGGTATCCAAAACCAGTGTACTGCAGTAGGAAAAATACCTGTCCGTCTATGGACTTTTACAGAAACAGAAGTAGTTTGCATTAACATTTGCAGCAACAGTCAAGCTCTTTATAAACGAACCACAGCTCCCTTCCCATATGTGCTGCAGTTACTTGTTTTGCACTGTCTGAGAAGCATTTCCCAATTAGCATGCTGTAAAAATTCTTTGGTTTCCTAAGAACTGCTGCTGCCTCCACCCAGAAAGTCAGCAAGTGGATTCATGGATAATATCTTTTTATACATAATTTTATTTGCTAAATATATATACACCTTATTTTTATACATCAAGTGCATCAATATCTAACAGTCCCCCCTAATGAATTATGACCATTACATAAAACTTACAACCCACAGTCATATTTCATTGAAATCAATGTTCAGCAGTTGTCACCTTGCTGAAAAGCCATGAAAATCTGCCAGGATGTACATCCACAACCTGAGCATTTTATGTGCCACCTTATTTGGCCTTATTTTCCTGGCTCT
Source organism: Agapornis roseicollis (assembly GCA_002631895.1). Classification (NCBI taxonomy): domain Eukaryota; kingdom Metazoa; phylum Chordata; class Aves; order Psittaciformes; family Psittacidae; genus Agapornis; species Agapornis roseicollis. Next base: position 15,820 of record NDXB01016545.1, read on the forward strand.
GCAGTTTGGTAAACTGTGCAGGTATGAGGTATGACTATACACCACTCAGTGGAGGCAGCTGTCAGAAAAGCAGCACTGAAGAACCTTGCAAATTATCAGTATTATGGTTTAAATTAAAAAGTCCAGTCATAAAATGCAGACCTTCAGATGTAAAGCAGGCTTTCGGTAAAAACTGGTGCTTAGAGTTCTAGAACTATCTTTTAAAAATGAAGGTTGTTAGTTTGCAAACTGTAATTAAAATTTAAACTGTCTGAAAGAGATGCTCTTTTGGCTCAGTGACCTCACTTAATAGTAGGACATTAGTCATACCTTACTGACAGAACCAAACCCAAAACTCCAAAGCATACATGTTTTGCACTAATAGGTGTGGGTTTGTTATCATTCCAGTAAGAAATGCATTCAGACTCAAAAGTCTCATTTAAAATACTTTTTATTAGAGCTAATGCTATAAGGGAAGAGGACAGTATAGCTGATTTTTTATCCCTTCGGATGCTGGGAACCCCAAGTTATGCAGCATCAAACAGGTGTATCAAGGCACAAAACATTGTGTAGACCACATCCGTGCAACGGTTACCCCATTTTTGTGATTTGAGCTATTACAGGATTTTCTTAGAAAAGAACAGCTTCATTCTACTGTGCTGAAAGGACGTTCACATGGGAACACACTGCTGCACTTCTAGGCAAAGGCAAGGACGCACAAGTGGTGTCACCCACCACTAGTACCAAGCGGGCCTGCCTGCTCCACTCTTATAACTATCCAGCTGGATTTATGTTGTGTCTGAGGGATATCCCTGAAACCCATGCTGGGCAAGCAGCACAGTGCACCACAGCTCAGGCCTGTACTTACTCTGATTATCTGACAGGTACAACGTTCTGCAGGCCAGGACTGCAGCCATCATTATGCTACCACACTGAACATTAATTTATATCACTATACCGGCTCTGCTATCAGACCCTTCCAGTCTCCGCTGCGTTATCAGCACCACCCATCCAACCTGCAACAAACTACAGGCTCTTGGGACTCAGATGGGCTCTGCTTATCCTCCCAGTGTGGATCCCAACCATTAAAACCCTGGAGGTGAGGGTAACAAAAATGTTCCCTGTGAAGGCAGATAATCTGTGAGATTTATATCTGTACTGCTAAAGGAGAAATCAGGTTTATCCACTGAAATGCTGAAAAGTTTGTAATATAGAAACTGGAATATAAAGTTTTAACAAGAATGGTAATAAACAGGAGGATGGAAAGTGGCATGCAGGGGAACACAGAAAGCAAGCTCAGCCTGTCTGCTGCACCATTACCACAGACTTCACAATCTCTCCAATCTACTATTTAAGTAAACAAGGTGAAATACTTCATGCTCCCATGCTGGCAATATTTGTATTTCATGTTATGCACATTCAGTGGCTGAAGGCCCACATTTAGTTTTCTTCTCAATTAGCTGTGTCTGTGTTTGGTTTCATTTCTGTAGCTTCAAAGTGCTACAAACAACCCATGCAGCACAGAAAATCCTATGAAGCCTCACCTGAAGAAGTTCTCCTTTGTTGGCCTTTGCTGCATGACTTTCGAATACCATCATGGTTTTCATAATCAAGCTCTCATTATACAAGTATTTTTTAACCTTAGCCCAGGTAGTTCCAGGATTCATGCTAAGGACAGACATATTACAGTTCTCCTTTTCATTCATTCAAAAGGTATTAGGTTTTTCTTTAAGAATAAACCATGCTGATGACCTTTGAAGAAAACCAGTAGATTGAGAACTCAGTGTAAAGAATTTCTAGTGGGGCCTCATTTATGAAAAAAAATCAAACCCAAGCCCCAACCAACCAAAAACCAAAACCAAACCCCACATATTTAAAATTATTCAGACAATGAAATAATATTTCTGTCACATAAAAGGCATCTCAAAATAGTGCACTTTTGGCAGATGCAAACATGGTGACATGTCACATGGTAAAAACTGGGATGCAAGCTTAATTTAGGAGCACTACTGTCATTTATTGCCTGAAAATGATGCTGTTTTAAAAGTAAAGTTGATAGTGTTGGTTCACATCTGCAGAAACACATAGTATTACCCCAGACTATGTGGTGAAAGGGATGCTCAAACACCTTGCAAGCACTCATGTGTCCCGCACTGGAAAGCCAACCCCGAGAGCAGTATGAGCAAACTCTCAGCCTTGTCTGAGGTATTTTTTTGTATTTTATTGTTGCAAATGTTACAGACATTAGCGCTCAGTTAAATAAAGGAATGTAGCACAGTAAATACATCACAACAAAATAGCTGGCCAGAAACTCCCCACCCTGCCCACCCAAAACAAAAAGCTCATTCCTCTCCCCCATACCCTCCCCTCTCTCAAATTAAACCACTGCAGCTTCATTACAGAGGTCAAAGACCTGTGGCAAAGAACATCAGAGGAATTACATTCAGTAGATGTGCAGTATCAACATTCCAGGCTCACATAGATTTATATATATATTTATATTTATATAGAGAGATCATTAAATGTTTACAAAGAACAATATTGTTACAAATACAATACTATGCTTCTCCCGATGCTTTACAATAATTTCTATTCACCCTCTTTTACAGAACAATAGTACTTCATTGCCTAGGTACTGCGCTAAATATGTGCAAGAGATCTCAACCACACTGCAGTCTTCAGAAATACACTTCATTTAGAAAACAAGCAAAGCAAGCAAACCTGGAAGTCCCAACTGAGTCTCAAATTCAAACAAGACTCAACACAAATGTGTGAAACTTGCCGATAAAAAATATAAGGGATGTTTCATCCTTAATGTAAACACTGAAGAGTTAGAGTGCATGAAGTGGCAAGGATGAAAAAGAAATCAGGTCTGTCCCTGAAGAAGGAATGTAAACCAGCAGTTTGCTCCATTGAATCTGTCAAAAATTCACACGTAATCTAAGAAACTCCTGCAACAGTCTAGAGAACTATCAGCTTTCCCTTTCAAGGTCCTTTTCCTTGAAACTCACTCCCTTTACAAAATAAAATGGGATTGTTCACAAGACTGTTATCAGAAGTGTGTATGCACTGAGGACCTCCCAGTTTAGAAATCTTATGCATACACTGTAATTGGAAAAACTGAGATTATTTTTTCAGCTAGACTCTGATCCTGCAAGCATTCACTTGCTTAATGCTAAGCACCGATTTATCATGGACTGTGGAAGCACTCAAGTGTCAGCAACTTCACAGACTCTTGGCAGTAAAATTTTCAAAGAAACAGTTGCTTAATCTCTAAATATGTTTGCATATTCAGATCTTCCTAATTTCCCAGTGAAGCGTGTTAAAGACCCCACCACGTGAGCTGGACAGAACCACACAAACAAGTGAAGCAGAGGGTGTAAACATAGCAGGAACCAGAAGCATGATAACTGTGTCTTCAAGAGTTCACTAAGTTTCCTCAGGCAACTCATGGGAAGACTGCACTGTATATAATCTTCTAAATTGTACATGGTTATATATCATATTTACATATATTACTATATATATGGAAAGTTTGGGGAAAATGTTCAAATGATCATAAACCAGATGTCTACAATTAAACAATATACTCAGAAGTCATTCACTATCTAGTTGCATCAGTTGGGTAGCAGAGGTAAGTACTAACCTGGAATACTAACACCACTCTCTTGTGCAATCTGCTATTCTGGAGATTTGGATTAAATCATATAACAAGAACTGCAAGTAAAATCAAGTCATCATATATTAATCTCAACAATAAAACATATTCACTTGCTACAATAGCTTATGCACCACTTCATGATTTTTTTTTAAATATTACTGCCCACTGAAATACAAAGTTTATTCTCTACCTCTGATCAGCCCCTGGATATCCATTATTTCTGAAAGCCAAAAATGGACCTTTGGCAAGAGTGCTCAATGACTCTTAGCAGTGTCTGCACCAAGTGTGCTGATGCATGTAAAAGCACACTCATCCATTTCCATGAAACTCCATAGTAATGTCCAGGTATTGTTGCTGGACTGCAAATAATACTTACATTGCACAGTCCACTCCACAATAACTGAGAAAAAAGTGACCATTATCCAAAATCACATTTGCAAAGCAAAAGTGGTCTGCAGCTGTGTAGTGTCCTGCTCTTATTTTCATCTCACTGAGCCTTTCTAGTATAGTCACAATATAGCAAACTGTTTCTTTAAAAGAAATCAACACATTAGCCCGGACTAAATGCATGGCTCAATTTCAGCATAAATACCAGCATACAGTCTGGCTAAAAAGTAACTATGGAGAATGAAGAATTCTTCTCTCATTAGGAAGACAAACCACTGCTTATTCCCTCCTACCCTTGAAAAACAACCAGACCCCTTTCCCCCTTTTGTCTCTAGCATGCAAGTTAGAGACCAATTAAATCCTAATCCTAGAGTTAATACATCCCTACAATTTATCATCTTCATACAAGTGCATATAGTATACACATATCGCCTTTAAGTGCTATACAGATGGAAAAAAAAATCACAAGTTGAATTTTATAACAAAATAAATAAGTTTATCCCCACTTCATCCACTGCCACTGTTCTCTATTTAGTGAACTAAAGAGAAAGTCAATAAAATTAGACAGGTCTTTGGACAAAAATATATGTTAAAACTGGCTCAGAGAGCAAAATTACTTAGAATAGTCTGCAGATCTCTTATATTCAAACTTCATAAATAGCAAGCACAAGTTTAAAAAGGTCTATATACACCGGCACACATGGTTGTGTGCACCAAATTCGGAATGAAGAGCCTAGAAAAAGCGTAGCTCTTCATGAAATCCCCTCATTATTTCACTTGTAGATATTTAAAGATCCTCCCCCCCCTCCTTTAACCTCTAAAATAGGTAAGGGACTATACGACATGTTGCATATAAAAACAAAGTAGAAGAAAACAAGTTAGAAACCTGGGGGTAGAGAGGAGGAGGCAGCTGTAAAAAATGCCTCTCAAAAGACTCAGTGTAAATAAACACAAGTGTAACATGTTTCAACAACTCTCGAAGTACCTTTTGGAGTCCTACTATCATGAAGAACTGAAGACAGAGAGGAATTTAAAGGTATGTATTTAGACAGTCCATTTTACAACAGCAGCATCTATTGAGTCATCATAGTCAGGTAATTCTTTCTGAGGGTGAAACTATCTTTTTGGTACTTTTCCTACAGACAGGAACTTTTAATATTGAGCTCAATGCCTGTGGGAAAATAGGGCATGAAAAGCAAAATCACTCACAGAATATCCAAGAGAACACTTTTCACCCTATACTTCTATCTGTTTGGTAAAGACATTCCATTAAACAATGTTTAATTTACTCAGTTTGTAGAATTATAGCCACAAAAATAAGACTAATTATGTAGCATGAAGCAGGATCAACCTTCTTTGTGAATCCTGCTGTAAGCAATGCTGCTTTTATTTTCCTGTTTTGCATTTATAAAAAGATGCAACCAAAATAGTCCCATAGATGCATTTTGCCCCTTCCCAAAATACAGGTGAATGGTGTGAAGAAGAGGAAAAAGGGAAGGAGGAGAGAGAGAGACAGTGTATTTGTGTCTGTGAAGGAGAGGGAGAGAGATTAAGAAATGTCTCTGCAGACACAGAAATGCAGCACTAGAGAGACAAGCACTAACGAGGAAAAACATCCTCCATGCACATTGTGACAGTGAGGTGTAGGCTTTAGATGTAAACTGGTTGCTCCTGTGCAGTCAACAGTCTGTACATGGCAGCTGGCATAGTCTTCATATGAATCTAGAGGAAACACAGCAAGTTAATCCAAGTTCCTAACATCAACAAGAGCACTGATGAGGGAGCTAGCTAAGGACAGAAAGAAAAGAGTAAAACTAAGTTTTTGTACCCTTGTTAAAGTATTGCAGGCAATTTAATGAAACAGTATGTTTAGTATCAATCATAGAATCACAGAACAGTTAGGGCTGGAAAGGATCTTAAGATCATCCAGTTCCAACACCCCTGTCATGAGCAGGGACACCTCACACTAAACCACATTGCTCAAGCTTCTGTCCAGCCTGGCCTTGAATACTGCCAGGGATGGAGCATTCACTGCTTCTTTGTGAACACTTCATATTTTCAGATTAGTGAACTTGTAAAAACCATGAGAACTATGGGTAAATAATAAAAGAAATAATATACTGGCTTGCTCTCACTTCCACTTTTCAGAATTTGATTACAACAGCCTAATAGAGGCAGAGTCAGTTACGGAACAGCTGAAGGGATCTTTGAAGATCATACAGTTGAAGCCCTGCTGCTTCAGGCAGGAAATTCTTCCACTACACCAACTTCTTCCACTACCCCATTCAACCTGGCCGTGAACACTTCCAGGGATAGGGCAGCCACAACTTCTCTGGGCAATCTCTTCCAGTGTCTCACTGTCTTATGTCCAGCCTAAATCTACCCTCTTTCCGTTTAAAGCCAGTGTCCTGTCACAACAGGTCCTGGTAAAATGTCTCTCCCTGTCTTTCCTGTAGGCACCCTTTAGGTACTGGAAGGTTGCTATAAGGTCTCCCTGAAGCCTTCTCTTCTCCAGGCTGAACAACCTCAGCTTTCTCAGCCTTCCTAGATAGGACAGGTGCTCCATCCCTCTGACCATTTTTGTAGCCCTCCTCTAGACATGCTCTAACAAGTCTTGTTCTGGAGATCCCAGAGCTGGATGCAGTACTCCAGGTTGGGTCTATGATGAGAGGGGAATAGAGGGGCAGGATCACCTCCCTTGACCTGCTGGTCACGCTTCTTTTGATGTGGCCCAGGACATGATAGAATTCCTGGGCTGCAAGTGCACATGGCTAGGTGTACAAGTTTTCATCCACCAGTACTCCCAGTCCTCCTATGCAGGGCTGTTCTCAATCACTTCACCCCCCTGCAGTGGTCCTGGGGGTTCCCCATACACATGTGCAGAACCTTGCACTTGGCCTTGCTGAACTCCATGAAGTTCACATGAGCCCACTCCTCAAGCCTGCCAAGGTTCCTCTAATAGCATCTCTTTCCTCAAGCTTATGAACTGTACCACTGAGCTTGGTGTCACCCACAAACTTGCCGAAGGTGCACTCAATTCCACTGTTTAAGTCACTGACAAAGATGTTAAAAAGTATTGGTCCCAGAACGGTCCCTTAAGGGGTACTGCTTCTTACTGGTTTCCACTGTTTGTTGCTGGTAACAGTGATTAACTATGTTATATTGCCTAGACGTTGCCTGCTCTTACCTCACCAACAGCATTTGAGAGAATATGAACAATTTTCTCATGGGGTGTTGCTACAACACTCTGTCCATTGATTTCAATGATCCTATGGCCAACACGCACACCTCCTCGCTCTGCTATACCTCCTCTCATAAGGCTACAGATCTGGAAAGGAAAGAATAAATTTATCAGGGTCTGGATAAAGAACAGAGGCTTTAGATTACTTGGTTTTGCCTGTAATCTGCAAATCAGCATTTAAACACAGAGGCTTGCCACTAATTCTAAAATGTAATCAATCACTGATTCCAAGTAAAATTTGCTAGTGACAAATGACTAATTCTCTTCCAAAAGCAGAACAAACTGTCAGAAAAAGCTATGTTGTACATCACATGCTACGGTTTGGAAATATAAGAATATATGAAGGACAACAATTTAACAATGTTCAGGATACAAAGGTCTTACAACAAAAGAGAAGCAAGAGCAGTCTTTCTCTTCTGAGATCACAACATGGCTTGGTTAGAGACATGAATGACATAGACTGAAATCAGCCTTTGTACACATTTTTGTTTCTCTAACTATAAAAACTGATTTGTTCCTCTGGCTGGCTTCAAAGTTGTGAAGTAAGTAGAGTGAATGACAAAGTAACTCTGAGTAACATAGCTTTTATATCTTAGATTAACATACATGCAAAGTCCTGCTTACTGTAAGGGAGGGAACAGCAGCTTCCCTCTTCCCACACTAGAGCTTACCCACAAATGGGTAAGAATTTTTATGTATATTTAAGTTTAACCAAACAGTGCAGAAGCTACTTACAATCCCATTCTGTACACTGAAGCCCAACTGGTATCTGAGGTCTGGTCTTCTGATCAAGACTGTGGTTACTGGAGGACACCTAACTATGTTCAATTTAACCCGGGCCTGGTTTTTCAAACCCTGTGAAAAGAAATCACCTTGAAAAATGCCTGCAAAGATCGAGTGAAACATTTAACATAAGCACTGGGGCAGGGCGAAGCATTAGAACTTTGACATGGGGACAGCCATGAACAAACAGCATTCTAACTGAATCTGATCACTAATGTCAGACACAAGCATCAGAATATTAAGTGAAATGCATGATAAACTATCAAATTGTTCTTGCCAAGGAGCTGACACAGTTCTTTTAAGAAAGCTAGTTTTCTGTCACCAATGTCTTCATTTGATAACACAAATTGTGTACGAAAAGAATACTGAACAGGTCTAATGCAGCTTACCAAAAAAAAACCAATGACTGTGGCTGGGAAATAAAATTGTAAATAAGTAGCATAGACAGCTACAAATAAATGGCTTCCCTAATGGGATAATAAATTCCGTCAAGCATATAGTAGGTTCTGATCATATCATGCTTGTATAAACAGTAGTCCTTATTTCTGTGCCTTCTCCCTTCTAAACGACCTGTATCACATTCACCATGAAGTCCTTTCTATGAGAAGAAAATTGAAGAAGGAAAATATATTTTCACTGTCATGGTGGTGAAACACTGAAATTACCCAAAGAGACTGTGGAGTAGCCATCCTTGGAATTATTTAAACCCTAGTGGGTATACTTATCTACTTTGGACCAAAGTGTTGGTGTAGCTTCAGTGGTGACTGCTAGCTTCAGAGACTGTGATTGTATGTCCCCATGAAAACTCAAGTTAAAAATGCAGATAAATTTACAACTTCAAGTATTCAGACCTCTTGGAAACTGTTAAGATATTTTTCTGAAATGCTTAATTCAAAGAAAAGATTAGCCATAAATAGATACATAAATAAAATCCACATCAAGAAAGAAATGCTTCATAAAGAATACAGCAACTTCCACATTACTTAATACAACACATCACCTAATTCTGAATTCCTTTTATTCCTTTTATAGGTACAATTGAAATCTGGATCCCACTGCAATGGTGTCTGACAATGACTTCAGAAGTTTAATTCTGAAAAATAGTTCCTATTATAGCTAAGGTAATACACTGAAGTCTCTACATACAGTTTACTGTGGCTGATTCTGTTGATCTAAACTCCAGATTCAGCAGTGATTTGAATAACTAGACTGCTACCATACCAGGGTGAACTGCCTTAGAGTCTGTTTTTCTGATCAGTGTAAAATGAATGCAATTATCACATGGGAAACAACTGCCCTCACTTCCACACCTTCCTGAGCTCAGCTTGACTCATTACTGAAAGTGGCTTCAAGAGAATAGTTGTGTGACCACAAAATGCCAAAGTACATGGCTGTGGGAACTGCCTCTTCTCCACTCGCAGGAGAGAGAATGTCTGAAATCTGACTCTTCATCGCTATGGACTTCTCCACTCTGGTGGGGAGTTGGTAGCACACTGCACATGATCAAGGGTCACTCATCTTCTATATGCAGGTCTCCATAACAACACACACTGTAGAAGAAGGGACCAATCAATACTAAGATGTGGGTACCACGTTTACTCAAAAGTCTAGGGGCTTTTCCCTCATGCTTCTAAATCCAGTGTGGTAGGAGTCATGCAGCATAGAGATGTCCATTTCAATGAGGAATTTAGGTGTCTAATTTCAGTCATGTGAGTTCACTCAGGTCACATGCCCTCAACAAAACTGATACACTGCACTCTTCCCTAATGAATGTGCAAGTTATTTATATGTATTCCTTGAAAAAATGTAATACGACCCCTGACAAATGATCTTCTTACTTTACAGAAAGTGCATGCATTTAAAAATTACTAATTTCCAGTATTATGCATGCTGGTAATACCTTTCTGCTGATATGCAGAATAATATAATGTGCATACTGTATGCTATGCTATGCTATGCATACTGTAATAATTCTGCTAATCAGAAACCATTTGACAGACTTCATTTGCTTATTCAGTCCCTGAGTCTGTTTGTGATTGTAGCCAGCACCAGATGCTTCTGAAAAAGATGCAAGTAACATAATACAATTAGGGAATAACCACCACATATGGAAAGCTTCTAAGCTCTGTCAGTCTGCAATTGGTTTATGGCCAATTAGTAGGAGAGATTACATCCATAATACTGAAATTATCTCATCTGAAGTGCTTGAAGGATACTCTTCTTATCTACATAGTACTCTCAGCTTTTCATAGGATTCTTACTGCATGCTAAAGAAATCTGAAATCTAGAGATATTTTTGCCATATTTAAATGTATGCTGAGATCATTCAGTGGCATATATACTTGTTACCAAAGGCACTATATGAACAGCTTCAGATGCATGGTTATGAAGACCTTCAAACATACAGACTTCTCCTTAGAAAGACAATGTAAATGGTTAGAGTTCCTATAGCAACAGCAGTTAAGTATCAGTGAGGAAGAGAAAGGTCTGCACAGCAGTCCATAGCAAAGTGGGTTGTTTCTGTTTTGAGAAAGTGAAGATAAGCACAGTGAAAATCCTTCTGACAAGGCTCTGAATCATAGAAGCCTAATTCATCCTGGTTTTAGAAAGAATTCTTTTTTTTTTTACTTTGTAAATTAAAAATATTTTGCAATTTTACTAAGTACAAAATGAAAAAAACATATGACATGGTACAACTTGCTACCAGAAAGTTACCTAATAAGTAAATTTAACAGGCATATTCCTAGAAATCAGAGAATTTCTGTATAGTACACTAGCAGCATTACATTACCTGTCTATAGGACATGTTTTAATCTGCAAGAGCTCTGCTTTGATGAATAACAAAGTCCATATAGCTTAAACATTCCCTAATAATGCATCTTTTCACCTCTTGAAACTCTGATGCTGAAATACCTATTTGTTTGTGCTTTACAGCTACCCCAGACAGGCTTTTTTGCAGTTACACACTTTTCTGACAACAAGAAAACTCTTTTAATTAAAATATCCCGTTTAGCCAAGTAAAGAGAAGCATCAGACTTCTAAATATATCAGCCAAATTTTTTAGATTTGAAAAGTTTTTAAATTTAAAAGTTAATTATTAATTTTATAATTAATTTTAAATTTTAAAAGTTTTAAAAATAGTTAAGCAAAAGGCATCAGCTCTATTTTGGCCAGATACTAGCAGGCATTTAAGCAGCTGATACAGCCTAGGACAATATCAGGGACTTGTGCCTCCATTTGTCACATAAAATTTTAAGCATGTATTTTTTAATATCTTCCTTCTGAACAGAATGTCGTCTTGTCAAGTTCTGTACAGGGTCCTTTTCTATACAAGTAGATGGTATGGCTCACTTTCTGGGAATTAGAAGGTTGGTGTAGCATAATTACCACTGTAGTTTAAAGACATGAAATGGAAAATGCTATACAAACGTTTGTTAAGAATTTACTTACAAATTCTGTGCTTTTTGTTCTCCTTTCAAAATGTGTAACCTTCAGAACATTCTCCTTACCTTTATAATGCTCTGACATGTTGAGAGTGGTAAACCAACCAAACTGGTCCCATTGATTGACATGATCTGGTCCCCTATGTTCAGCTTCCCAGACTTTTCTGCTGGTCCTCCATGCATCATGTTGGCTATGATAACTGTAGGCAAAATGGATCCCCAGCCAGATTCCACAATTACCACACCTAGGATTTCTCCTTTTTGCTTTTCAATGTAAACCTATATCATAAGAAAAAGTGTTTCAAGAAGTTTGTTCATACTTATAGAAGTAACACCACTCCCCTACAAACATGCATATAACCAAGAAACATATACTCTTTGTTTGCAACCTGCTTTCCTAATTCAAAGGTAAAACAAACTAGGGTACACATTTTACAACATTTCATTTGTATTCAAACATGAGATAATCAGCACTACATAATACAGATTTTGCTCAGTGTAAACACTCCTCACAACATACAAACAGAAGAAATTGGAGTGGAAGACACTCAGATGTTCTGAGTTTCAGCGGACAAAGATAATAGGAAGAAATTGCAAGAGTTTATGACTGTCAATTGGAAAACCACTACCTGTGTATAGGTAGACTGGTTCATCTTGCTTACTTACTTGGTTACCCAAGATACAAATCTTTTTAGCAAACACAATATTTTAAAATCTGGCACAAATACCTATGCCTCTATAAATTTTTTAATGTTTACTGTTGTCCTGGTTTCAGCTGGGAGAGAGTTAATTTTCTTCCTAGTAGCTGGTGAAGTGCTGTCTTTCGGCTTTAGTCTGAGAACAATGCTGATAACACACCGATGGTTTAGTTGTTGCTCAGTAGTGCTTACTCTTATTCAGGACTTTCCAGTCTCTCATACCCTGCCACTGAGTAGGGGCACAAGAAATGGAAGCAAGGCCAGGACACCTGACCCAAAATAGCCAAAGAGGTATTTCATACCACAGCACATTATGCCCAGTATATAAACTGGGGGGAGTTACCTGGAAGGGACCGATCGCTGCTAAGGGATGGGTTGGGTATCAGTCAGTGAGCAATTGTACTGTGTATCACTTGTCTTTCTTGGGATTTATTTTTCCTTTTTTGTTGTCTCCCTTTTAATTTCAATTATATAATAATAATAATTTAATTTATTTTTATTATTAAACCGTTCTTATCTCAACTCACAGGTTTTACCTTTTTTTTTGATTCTCCTTCCCATCCCACTGTGGGGGGGAATGTGGGGAGTGAGCAGCTGTGTGGTACTGAGTTGCCATCTGGGGTTAAACAATGACCAACGACAACTGTAATCTCTTAAACTGTGCTAATCTGTTAATCTGATTTAAATTAATTTTCAAACATGTCAGAAAATCGTTTGGTAAAAAGAAAACAAACAGATGGTAAACCATTTCACTGCTGATAAATTTGAGGTTCACTGTTCGCCTTTGAAACAGAAGTGATGAAAGGGTGCCCTATTTGAGAGGATATTCTAGACCCAGTGACGTCATTTATACAAAGTACTAATGTTTTTCTGATTTCTACCAGCATGGGTCTGCAAGTGGTGCAGACCAGCTTAATGCTGTTACAGAAGAAAAATGAGACATACATCTTTGCAATTTTCAGATTTGGAGAAGTGGATCAGGTCATCATTGTACATGTCCTGGGTATTCAGCAAGTCACTATATTCCTTCTGGCTCAGATCTTCTGGGTTGATTCCATTTGCCCTCAGAAATTCCTGGTAGGCCACACTGAATGCTTGACCTATGGACTGTGCAATCAGCTGTGCCTGCAGAAGTTCCCAGAGAAAAGAAAAAGTTGAAACATAAAGTTGAGACATTATGATAGTCTTGTCCACTGACACCTTCTATGCTACAATCACACTCTAAAATGGATCATCAACTTAATGAACCTGCAAGTTACTGCAATCCAGCTTAAAAAATATTGTGTTAAAAATAATTTAAAATGCCCACAAAACATAAACACATTCACATGTGCCATGAATCCAGCCTGCTAAACAATTACAAATGATAAATATAAATAAAGCCACCCTTTCACAGGCGAGAGCTGCTAGTATAAATGTAAATCTACACTCACTGCAGCTCACACCTACAATTCTTTCCACATATGCACCTCCTAGATAGCTCTCCCTTCTAGCAGAGGTAATGCCATTCTCTGACAAGCCAGCACTGAAAATTAAAATGTCTACTAGAAAACACACATCCACATTTAAGAGGGTATTCCCTCCTTTTCTTACCCTCCTTTAAAACTATCATATCCATGTTGATCCTACCTCAGTCTCAGATGAAAAAGGAAAACGGCAGCAACTGGTGACCTTGCAGTGACTGGAAATGGTCACATACATCTCCACCATGCTACCTCCTTTAACCCCTTTTACCTATGTTTTTTGTTTCCCTTCTTCCAGGTCCCATGACTCTGCCAGCTCCCTTTCCCTTTTCTTCTCAGCCTGTCCTTTGTGTGCATTCCCCAGCACCTGCAGGTTCCAATAGCCTTCTCTGCACCTAAAGCCACCAAATGCACCAGTCACCTCAGTGCACTGCTCCCATCATGAGCTGCTCTAGATCTGCAGTAATGGGAGAGAAATTGGGCACAAGGCAGACACAGGAAAAGCTCTGGGTCATGCAAGGTAAGGGAAACAGTATGACAAGAGGAATGCTTCTCTTCGAGGTAGTGATCATAGTTTGTAAGAGACAGCTAATGGCCAGAACAGGAAAGCAGCTGTACTGCTGTGCATAACTGGCGCAATACACACAGCAAGCACTGCGTAGCGCATAGAAGTTGGCCTCAATATATATTGAAACAGTCCCTTGGAGCACACTGCTGGCTATGGCAAAGGGTAAGAAAAGGAGAGGAGAGCTGCACATCTGACAAGGCAGGCGTGGGGGAGTGCTGGTGATAAATGACGCTCAGGTGTATTTTTTTACAGGCTGCTAGCTGCATTTAAACTTCAGTTTCCCAATTCAGAAATAAAAAGTTGAATGTATCTTAAAGCAACTCAAACTAGCACTGAACCTGCTGATGAGAGCAGCATGATTGCTAGTGCTGAAAAGGCCACCACCTAGACCAGTAGTATTTTACTGTTTCTCAGATCAACCCCGTTTTGACAGTGAGGACTAGACAGGAAGAAAATGAGAAAAGTAAAGATTCATAGCTCAGTAACCTAGGTGAGGAAATAAATGCAGACTTTTAATTTGTACACATGTATCTTCTCCCCAGGAGAAGATAACTCCCATTTAGACACTCAGCATTTGGACATTTCACTAGGGTTCAGCTCTTTTGAAGATTCAGCTCTAAATAAGATTGAAAATTTGGTGATGTGCCCCTCTTCCAAGCAGAGACACACTCTGGTCAACACCTGTTCAAAGGCTTACAGCTTTTATGTCAGTTACTGGGCAAATTCTTCTAAATACCCAACTGTCCCAGAAGACGGAGCAGTGACAATGAAAAATACATGAGTTTTATAATACAAACAGACTCACTCCACTGAACGCACATGATCTTTGAAGCCATCTACTTGCTGCTAACGGTGCTGCAGTGTTTACATTCTAACTCTTTCTTAGTCATTTGGGTATTTGAGATTAATTTTGCTAACTATTTGCAAACTATACCATGACTAAGAAGAGTTGATATAATCTCCTACAATTTCTCATGATATTTTCACATCATTGAACAATGCTTATATTGGATCTACAGGCATGTCCTTTCTAGGCAAATACCCAGTGGCAGAGGGAGGATCACATCTGACACAAATACGGCTCACCCAAAAAATTGTTTGGCAGTGATGTCAGTGACAAATCCTAGTATCAGCAATCCTTAAATGGAAATATAGATTCTGGCTAGCCAAATTATTAACAGCAACCTAGGAAACAGATCCAGATAGTCAGACCACTGTTGGCTTAAATCATCGGTTTAAACTAACAATAGTGTGTGTGGCTTTAAACTAACATAGTAAAATACAGCAAACTTTTCTAACTTGCTAACATGTAGAGGGAAAGGAATGTTTGGCTGATGAGGGAAGGAACATCATGGGACTGATAACAACTAAGTAGACAGTAAATAATGTCAAGGATGCTAGCCTTCAAGATAACATAGTAGCACCCAGCATGGAGAGAGACTGGAACAGAACAAAGAAAGGCCATACTGCTAACTCAGCACTAGCACCTGTGAGTACACGTAAGCACTGAGGCCATTCAGTAAACACAGTGAGGAAGACTCTCTGCTACCACCAGAGACCCCCGCTCAGCAAGAAAGCCTATGCATAATTAGAATGCAGATATTATAATTAGTTCCTGGAAAAGCTATGAATAAGTATGCTATATATATAGCCGCTGTTTGGAAGTAACGGGTGCCCTCACACTTCCCTAGGGAAATAAGCACCTCTGATAGACTTATGTTCTCACATGTGCAATCTGAGCTGATATTTGTAAGCTGATGCAACTGGGCCCTCCTCTCATTGTTACTTGAAGGCACTAAAGGATCTTAAAACTGGGAACCATTTCTATGAGCACAAATTTGGTGAGCAAAATGTCAGGTCCAAACATGCAAACAGAAGGCAAGTTCCTCTGCTTAGATGAAATATTTGGTTGCAGTTAAAGAACAAACGGGACCACTTTCAATGAACTTAAAGTCTACCAAAATGGCTTACATTTCTACCCTTAGAAAATTACAAGACAAAGGTATTCCTTACATCCTCAGACTCAAAGACATGGCAAATCATTTTGTACTGCCTCTTTCCATCTTGGGAAGGGTGAGATGCTTCCACATTATCCTGGGAGTTAGACCGTGGCATTCGCCTACGAGCCATCAAAACAACTATATTTCCTATATCTGCAATGTAAGAAATGGTCCGCAGGGGATGATCCATCATGGTTTCCTGAGGAATACAAAAAACAACATGAGCAGCCATTCCAACAAAGTTCTTATTGCTCATAAAGTATTATGAAAGCAAACAGCAATGTAAGACCCTTGTTAAAGTGAAGTCTGTAATACCTGTCATACAAGAAGATGCTGATAGAAAACAAGAGCTTCACTTCCCAGAAGTAGAGCAAAGAGCAAACTTTACAAATAAAAGCTGTGTTTTCTACAGAAAAGCACATAAAGACAACAATAACAGAACCTGAATACATTAGGCATGTATGTACAAAGGACTATGAGCTTCATATTATCATAACCAGATATTTTGGGCTACTCTGGACATAATCAATACTCAATGCACCATGGCTTGTAAAAAATGGGCTGACTGCAAATAGCTAACCTGCAAATTCTAATAATTTCTACACAGACACACCAGAGTAACTGTTCTTGAGCATGGATTTCTTCTTAGGAAATCCTGGAAGGAAATACAAAAGCTAGCACACTTTTTGAATGACAAATTTTGGCAGGTAGGTGAACTTCTATTTCAGGAGCCTACTACCACAATACTGACAAAAGTGTCTTTGTCTATATACCTGTGTGTCTGCATTCAGTACTTTTATTCTCTGTGTAGAAATGAAGAGGTCCACTTCAGTCATGGGTTGAGATTCACCTTCTGGAGCCTGCAAGTAAATAGATTAGAGTCAAACAAACACATTAGGAAACTTAATTATCGAGGATGTTAGCTCACAAACAGGGATGCACGAACACACAGTCACCAGAACAGCAATGCAAGATAAAAGTATTAGACTGCAAAAGCTAAACACAAAGATATGGAAACTATATATATACATATGTGATAGTCAATATTAGCTGAAAAAAATGTTAACCTCATAAAAGCTTCCCTGATATTTTTCCTCATTCAGTAAAATTATATCTGACTGCAATATGAACTATATAAAGATTTCATAATAATCAAAATGATTCTCCCATTTTCTCCAACTATGAATCCCACTTTAAAGGAGTTTTTTCACAAAGCCATAGAAAGGCCTAACAGACAAGACCAGTGGAAAAACCTGTACCACAGGTGGGTACAGTTTAAGCAATTCATAATGCAGTTCTGGTAAGAAGACCTTCACAGTCAGACAATATACTATTCAAGCACTAACACACTTCAGAAGTCATGTTTTGTTAACAGGAAGCAAATGCTTGTAATATTTTTTCTTTTTTTCTTTATTAGATTTGTTAAAACACACTTAAAAACTCCATAAATTTAATTTATTACTAGTATGAGTCAATCTCCACATATTACTGTATGTAAACACACAAACCTTTTTCTTTTTTGCATCCAGCAATTTGACACATCTGTCAATCAAACAAAGCACTCTTATAAAAAGATAAAATAAAATAAAATTAAAAAAGACTGAATTTTAATCTATCATTTCACAAGTTAAAACTTTTGCCATGTCAGTCCTGCTTCTTCAGTATACATTTTCTGTACAGCCTGTAACCATTTGGGAAATCCAATCTTTACTCTATTTCTAACATGAAATGGCTAATGGTAAGCAACAAAAAACGGCCAATCAGGCAACTTATTTCTGAGAAATGTTAACTTGCATGGTGGCTCAGAAATAAATCTTGCTGGATGCAGAAAATAAAAACACAAAAGAAAAATAAAAGCAAAAACCCCCCCAGAAAACAAAAGAACAGGCATAACATCAAGCTGATGGAGTTTGTACTGCACCTTCTTCCTGCTTTTGGCTAATTTCTGGGCCATCTGCTTAGCATGGAACAAACAGAGACAGGAGAACAGTTAGAAAAGAACTTACAGAGACTCCAAGTCAAGCAGGAATCTGCATGCTTAATGCCAGGGCTCAGAGACTACTAGGTGTTCTAAATTAGTCCCTGCTTAGATTCATTTTCTCCTTTACAATTTTTTAAGAAAAATAAAAAATTAAAAAAAAAAATCAAGTTTAGCACAGTTACTTTAAAACTGAAAAGAAACTGCACCAAAAGAATTAGGAAGTCTACAAAAGGATTTTTTTTTTTTTTTAAGGAAAAAACCCAGTGCTTCCCTCATTTACAGCAGTGAAAAGCATGTTACTCTTCTTGAAGCAACACGGTTGTAAATGGTGAGAGATAATCTTAACCATTTCTATTCCATCTGTTTCCAATCTAACAAATTAGAATTCTAGAATTAGGATCTAAAGAATTAGACTCAAGTTTCCTAATGCTCTCCTGCTTAAACAATCTTCAGAAAACAACCTCCCTAAAAGTACACGACTTTGTCCTAGAGAAATGAAATGGCAGAAGGTAAATTTCACCTCCATTTTCTCTTCCTTCCATGCAAATATACCCATACCAATGTTAGCACTGCATATCTGGACAACAGGGTTTCCTGTGACACCCATACAAAGGTATGTCCATACTATCACATTTTTTCAAGAAGGCAGTGGAGCATGTGTTTCACTTCCACAAACTCCTGAAAATAGATCTCTTGTCCTTACCTAGTTTAATTGATTCATATCCAGAGATGTATCAACTCCTTGCAACAAACTGATTATTTATGTGCTACTACTGTGGCAACAGTAATGACACAAGTAAGCCCCATTTTCAGGGTCTCGCAGTAATTAATTCAAACCAAGGTAAACTGAACTTACAGACCTGCTTACTAAAGAAACGCAGTACTCACTAGGCCCTTTTACTTCCAACAGTAACAGCCTCTTAGCTAATTAACTCATCCTTCTGGTGGGAAGGAGGCTTACTATTACAAGCTTCACAGTGATTCAGGGCTAACTACTTTTCTGAAGAACAAACAGGAGGCCTGAATCACAAGGCACATCAAATGTTTTATACTAATGCTCACAACTTAAATTTGTCAGGTCTTGTCTAAATAAATCTGAAAGCAGCTACCAAAACTTGAGATACTTACAAGTATTTTCATATCAGCTTTTAATAACCTTTTTAAAACTAAGAAAATACTTGATAGCTTGGTGATTGCAAAATAATGCAAAAGCAATTAGAATTGCCTCATGCTGCAGGCTCTTCATTACATTGATTATTAATTTACACTGGTACTCAGAAATAATACACTCATCTTGAATAACAGCTGCCTGCCATACACTGGACAAAGGGGAGACACTCATGAGAAAAAGCATTTAAATTGCTTTCTAAAATCAAGCTCCCCTTCAACCCTCAATGTCCCTCCACACCCAAACTTCACAGAGTGATTGCCCTCACAAAAGATGAAGAACACAGGCCAAAAAGAAGAAAAAGGGGGAAAAAATCCTTGAGCTAGAGGTTTACAATGCAGAATCAAAGATTAATCAAAATATACTAATCATTCAATTTAATGATATTCTGTTCTTGCAATGGAAGCATCTTATTTATATTTTGAAGAATGACTGTCAAATATTAGTAGCACTAAGGTAATGAAATGGAACAAAAAATTTTACTAAGTGATCTAACACTGCACAAAAATGTCAGAAAAGTTAAGACCTGTGAGAAAAGAATATAAATTAGTGTAATTCTGTGCAAGACACTTTATCAGAGAAAAACTCTTCCCCACATTATTTTGTTAGTTTAGATCAAAAGACTCCTTCTATATTTTTAGAAAAAAAATAACCAACACCCCAGCCCAACACTACCTGATCTAAACAAAGTATTTTTTTCATGTGTGTTGTTTCTGTTTGTTCATTTGGTTGGTCGGTTTGTTTTGTTTTGTTTTTTTTTTAATATTCAGAGTTCAGGTTTTTGTTCAAGGTAAATAAAATGTAATTATTTTTCAAGTAGCAATTCTAAAATTACAAATTGTGAAGAACCAGCAAACTTCAATTTAAGCTACAAGGATGTCTTAAATATACTCAAGCCCCTTTAACCTATACAAAAAGTGTACTACCACTCAGTGAACACCAAGATAACACTGAGCAAACAAAATGTGCAGAATATTAAACTATTTCCACGTATGGCTATGACCCTTAATTACTTTCAGTAATTAAATCAGTTGTTACCTAAAAATGCTCAAACCTCTCACACAGGTCAAACGTGCTGATGAAAAGTTAATCTTCAGTTCACATGTGAAATGTTACAATGCAGATCAGCTGTGAATTGCAACCATGAACATCAACTTTTTTGTATTACAAGTATTATGGATGCATTCCAAGTAAAATGTAAAAATATATTTCTTTCTGTGCTATCTGAATAAATAAATATGGTGAAATGCCTTTCCTCAAAGTACCCACAGTGGAAATACGAAATAGCTACATCTGATGAGTGCCTTCAAAGAAGTACATCTCTTTTAACTTAGTTGGACTTCACAGAGATGAAAACCCAAGCAAACATACTCTTGTACTTTTAACTAGTTATTTAAAGAAGCAGCATGAAGAATCGTTTCCAAAATCTGTTCATATTCTAAATGAATGAATATGTGATCTGAAGGGTCTGCTAAAAGAAAGCATCATAGAGATCATTAAACCCAAAATATGCTCATATGGAAGGTATGTGTACACAGCAAAGCTTAAATAAAGCTTTCCCTCACCCTTTTAATACTCTTAACTTCAAGTCTGCAAAGTTGTAAAAATTCATTCTTAATAAATAACCTTTGTTTCCTTTAACTGCAGAGAAATGTTTCATATACAACACCTAACACATTCTGTAAACAAACATGAATAGGGCACAAGTATTATACTCATTTTGTGAGCAGTATTTTACACATCTGGGCTAAAGGCTATCTTATGCAGTGACAAATGTGGCAGAAAGAACTCCCATGTGTCATAATGAATTTCTCAATATAAAATTTAGCTTTAATGGAGATAAGCAACAAAACCAGCCCAAACCAACCCAAATAAATCAAAGACCCTAAGGTACAGGGACGTAAATTTACATTGCCTGAACTCCACCTGGAATCAGAAAAGCAGTGTACAATGGTATTGAGTGCCATGCAGTAAGCCAGTAATTTGCTGAAATACACTTACAATTTAAGAAAATTATGCATACCAGCTAGGGTCTCACCTGGTCAACAATGCAACTCCTTGGGCCTCCATCCCAAAACAAATTTACTACAATCAAGAACATGCATGTCTGCTGATTTTTATGGATGTATAAATTATGAGCTTCATGGGTAAAATGAGCTAAACAAATTTCTTCTGGTTTGGGGCACAGCAGTGCTGAGGCATAACAGAATCCTCAGAAAGAACTTTATTTTGTTAATGATTTTCCAAGAAATACAGTAAGCAGCAGGGAAAGATTCTACATTCTTCTACCTCCTGGGCCTGCTTCGAATCATTTCTGTTCCATTTTTTTCTAGTACATCCCTTCAGTCTTTGTATATTGCCTACTCCCAGACAACCTTTACCTCCCATCTCCTAGGTGCAAACTTCCTATTCAGCCCGAGGTCCAACTCCTGATACCAGTTTCCTATGACAGCTGATGCTAATCTTTTCTTTCAACTTCTTAGATCCTGCCTTATTGAAGCCCTTACTTCACTCCTTTCTCTATCTTACCTTTAGTTTCCTGTGCATTCAAATCAGACGTTTTTTTCTACCATATGGCCAAGGGGACTATTAGAGAGGCACAGCCTTACTTGCACCCAGAGCAGTAAAGAAGCACAGTGAGTAAGGGGAAGTCTCCACTGTAGTTTTGTGAAGAACCCACCAAGAGCTGCCAGAGTTGAGAGAGCTGAGTGAAAAAAAAACCTGTCACTGAATTCAGAGTCTCCAATGAGCACTGATAAATGGTTCTTTTTTCAAAAAGCCATTACTGCTTAAGTTTGTGGAAACTTCTACTGAGAGAGCAGAAAGTGACTTATCAGAAAGGCTATATCCCTGTCTCCTCAAAAATGCTATATGTCAGTGATATTCAGAGACAAGGTTACAAGAACTTATGTATTTGAACATCAACAAAATTACAGTTTCTGGAAGTGTCTCAACAGTTCTAGGTGGAGCTTCCCTGTCAAAGTATCAAACACAGACCAAACTGTGCACCTGGCATGGAAAACATCTGAAGGAATAGTAAGAAGGATCAGCCAGCTTAATAGACAGTGCTAACAGCCATACTGATAACATGCCGTCTCTCTTCCTCTCTCTTTTATACAATTGCACACAGAGTCTGAGTTAGAATCCAATATAAACTATACAAAAGAAGAACATGCAGATATTAAACTAAGGAAAACTTTCAGCTGAGATTGTGTTGGTTAGCTGAATTAGCAGAAGATGAAGCTGTGTGCCTAGCATCCAGTCATGTATGGGTAGTGGCAATATTGCAGCATCTTCTACAACCATATAATCCTTCATCCATACACTTTAATTTCAATGGACAAAACTAGCATACCACATACCAAATTATTTTTTTCCATACATCTCTGCACCATACAGGATTTTCTTTTCTTTCTAAATCAGCTCATAGCAATTATATGGTAGAGAAACTAGCATACATAGCAGAGTCAAAAATAACTGCAGAAATTAACACACTACCAGTTCCATCAAGTGTCAAGCCAGAAGTAGCTGCAGTACGTATTAGCTGTACCCTAGGCCTATTTTCCCTCAACATCCAAGTAATATATAACTTAGACCACCACTCACTTCAGATTCTGGCTTAGCATACATAGCACAAGTATTACTGTAGGGAATTAAAACTATTTGTTAACTTTTCCTTATCAATCCTGTTCCAAAAGCAGCATTAAATACATGATTTATTTTTGCAGAAAAAAAGATGAGGCACTTAACCTTTCTGAAACTCCAGGTAACTTAATATGAAAAAACCTACTGCATACATAATAAGTTTATACCCACAACTTTAAAGCACCCGTATGAGAAGCAGCAGGAATTATTCCTCACCTTGATCCTGCTGACAGCTTCCTGAGCTTGCATCATTCTCACATTCTTGGAGGGAGTTTTATCAGAAAGCAGTTGAGTTGAGCCAAGGTAATTGGCAGCAAAAATGATTCCATCGATTAAGTCTTCAGGATCACAAGGTCCAGGAACTGTAACACAGGAAAGCAGTCACTAAAGAAAATCATGCTGAACCACAGCAAACCAGTAGCACTCTGACAACTTGAGCTTGTACCTGATGGCTGCAAATCCTCCTCTAAAATACTTCAGTTTAGCATGATGACATAGCAACCAGTACTTTCAAAGGTACAAAATACCAACCAAATGCTCACAACATCTGTGGTGGGTTGACCTTTGCTGGATGCCAGGTGCCTGCCAAAGCTGCTCTATCACTCACCCTCTTCCACTAGACAGGGAAGAACAATATAATGAAAGGCTTGTGGGTTGAGATGACAAGGAGTGATCATTCACCATTTACTGTCACAGGGAAAACAGACTTGACTTGGGGAAATTATTACCAGTCAAATCAGAGTAGGCTAACATGAAATAAAACCAAATCATAAGAACAACATTCCCTGACCTATCCTTTCTTCCTGTGCTCAATTTCACTCCCCAGGTTTCTACCTCCTCCCCTACAGTGGTGCAGGGGGGCAGGGAATGGGGGTTGAAGTCAGTTCACCACTTCATCACATGTTGTCTCTGCTGCTCTTTTCTCCTCAGAGGAGAACTCCTCACAGTCTCCGCCTGCTCCAGCACGGCGTTTCACTCACAGGAGACAGTCCTCCACCAACTTCATCAGTGAGTCCTTCTCATTGTATGCAGTTCTTCACAAACTGCTCCAGCATGGATCCCTTTCATAGGGTGCAGCAGACCATTAGGAACAGACTAGCTCCAGCATGGGTACCCCGTGAGGTTACAAGTCCTGCCACCAAACCTGCTCCTTGGGCTCCTCTCTCCATGCATCCACAGGTCCTGCCAGGAGCCTGCTCCACCTCTCCATGTGGTCACAGCCTACTTCAGGCATCACCTGGTCCAGCGTAGGGTCCTCCTTGGGCTGCAGGTGAAATCTGCTCCACTATGGACCTTCATGAGTTGCAGGGGCACAGCCTCACCATGGTCTGCACTGCTGGCTGTAGGGGAATCTCTGCTCCAATGCCTGAAGCACCTCCTCCCCTCCTACACTGACCCTGGTGTCTGCAGAGCTGATTCTCTCATGTGTTCTCACTCTTCTCTCTGACTGCAATTACTGTTGTACAGTTCCTGCCCCTCCTTCTTAAATATGTTATCCAAGAAGTGCTTCCACCATCACTGATGGGCTCAGCCTTGGCCAGCAGAGTGGGTCCATCTTGGAGCTGGCTGGCATTGGCTCTGCTGGACATGGGGGAAGCTTCTAGCTGTTTCCAACAGAAGACATCCCTGTAGTCCTCCTACTACTAAAATCTGACTGTGCAAACATCATGTCTCCAGCAAAAGCTGTAATTGTTAATGCAGCCTGTTTCTCAGAATAGCTCATTCCTTTGTGAGCAGGGATCACCCTGGAGCAAAATCTCTGTCAGCTTTCACTGTTACAAAGGGACATGCACAGTTACTCAGTTCACCCCTTGTCCACCAAACCCAGGCTTGCAATTCTAAGATTAACAGTCATAAACAGAAAAAGGAAGGGTGCAATTTAATAACAGCCACCAACCACTTGCTCACTTGTACATTAGCTGCAGTTAGTACAACAGGCAGAGCGAATTCCAGGGATGCTTTACAGGAACAACACTTCTCTCCTTACTAAGAAGACTGATTGCTTAATCAAGCAAAGTACTTTCATGCCATAGACCTTTAAGAATCACTTATTCTTAACAAGGATATTGAGGTGAAGTATAGAGTTAAATGATAATGTTGGTAAACAGAAAACACGATGGCAAAACAACTCTCTTAGTTCCAGAGTTTCTTAATTATCTGACTCCCATCAACTTTTGTGGAAAGTTAGAAGGTGATGAAGTGTTCAGTGCCTAACAATGCAAATCCTTACAGAGCAGAATTTATGATCTGTAAGCATTCTGGAGTCTGGCAATTATATCTAAAAATTGTATGTGTAAAAATGTTTTATTTTGCCTCCTTGTTACGTGTTAAAATTGTCATGATCCAATAGGGATAGGTTAACTGAAGAAGCTTCTAATTTTCTCAGAAGTAAGGAAAAAACAGTTGATGATCAGAGCAAATGAAAATGCAAAAAATCTTAAAAGACTGCTAATGGTAAAAATGCCTGCATTTTATCATCAAAGACACAAACTCTTTAAGATTTGCCTTTTATTACTCTAAGAAGAAAGCAAAAAACCCTACAATATCGGAACAGAGTTTTTATTTGTTCAAGGATCATCTTCAGATATAAGAAGATAGGGCTGAAAGTTTAATATTACTCAGAATGCCACATTTGTTCTAATTATAACAGAAGACCCCTCAAAATAAGCAGTCACCTCAAAGAAATGCAAGACATTATTAAGATTAAAACAACAAAAGAAAGAACTGGAGATAAATATCACACTGATAAATATACATCCAGAAGCAGATGTATGAATCTTACGAGCAAGCCTGTCTCCTTTATGGTTTCTTTAAATCTTCAAGTTTATGACTAGTAATTTTAAGATGCTCATCTCCAGTGTGAAGAATTTGTTCAGGTACTATGTATCTGGAAAACTCTCAAAATTAACAAGTCTCTTCAAAGTACATTGCACAAAGAAATGTGGTGGTTTTTTTTTTTTTTCCTTAGAGAAATTCACACATCTGGAAGACTGACATATACATACACTCCTCCAGTCCTGAAACCATACAGCATTTTAAGTGTTGTTATTTGTTACTCTATATGTCAAGGCCTTTTCACCACTTCCACCCCTTCACTATAAAGGGTACAAACCCCTTTCCAGTATGATTTCTGACCAAAACACAAAACCCATTAATATGGACAAAGGCGTAGATAAAGATGCTTTTTGAAAGACCTCTCCATTTATTACCTATGACAATGAAATTATTATCTGAATAAAAGTGTAGGACAGGTGTTAGAAGTTTTTCTTGCACTGCTAGTGCGTAAAAGTGGAAATATTTTCTTTTGTAAGGAATTTTGCACTGGATCAATATCTAAGAGAATTTTAGTTTATAATGTTATTTTTCTTTCTAAGGAGTGGAAGATTATTTAAGATAGCCCTTGATAGACAGGGCTACCATTAGCAGATGAATTTCAGTTCTAGGAAAGATCCTTCCTTGCTGCAAAATTCCAAATCTCAGCTAGTTTCAAGATATTATACAAAATCTACATTAGTTGACATTCTGGTCACAGACTCCAAAGTATGCAGTTTATACACCGATGTCTAAACAAGTGATTAATTTGTAGTCTGAAGAGAACTATCCCATAATCACTTAGACACAGCACACTGTAAAGCAATTCAAGGACTTCCAAGACAGCCTAAATGATGTATAGTATCAACTGTATTTCTGGCATTTCATGAAGCATATGATGAAATGCTTGATTGGAACTACCACTGCCAGGGATACAAAAAAGGCAAATGAAACTTCAAATTTTCTCCTTCTGTCATGCTCTCATAACAAAATAACTGGGTTTTACAGCATGCAGTCTTCCTGTATACTCAAAATGCAGACTTGTTGTCCTGGGTTCAGCATTTTTCTCCTTCATAGTAGCTGGTGCAGTGCTGTGTTTTTGACTTTCATCCTGGCAACAACACTGATAACACCAATGTTTTTAGTTGTTGCTCAGTAATGTTTACTCTGACCAAGGAATTTCTGAGACTTGTGCTCTGTCAGGGAGGAGGAGAAGCTGGGAGGAAGCAGAGATAGGACACCTGACCCAAACTAACCAACGAGGTATTCCATACCACAGCATGTCATCATGCCCAGTGTATAAACTGGGGGCAGTTACCCAGAAGAGCTAGATCACTGCTTGAGTCAGGCTGGGTATCAGTTGGTGGGTGGTAAGTGGTTGTACTCTTCCCTTATTATTTCCCTTATCATTATTATTATTGGTGGTAGCAGCAGTGGTTTGTGTTATACCTTAGTTGCTGGGCTGTTCTTATCTCAACCCGTGCGAGTTACATTCTTTCGATTCTCCTTCCCATTCCTCTGGGAACAGGGTGAGGAAGTGAAGGGGCGTGAGTGAGTGGAGGTGTGGTTCTGAGTTAGCGGTAGCGTGGTTCTTAGTTACTGGCTGGGCTCAAACCGTGACAGTCATAAAAAAGTTAACAGCAGTTCATGCTGTAGGCAGCTTGCTCTTTCACATTGTTCTGAATAAATTTCACACTTGTACAAATGCAACCTTAACCCTAAAACACTATATAACTGGAGGACAAGTAGCTGTGAAGCAGCACCTGCAGGCCTGCCAATTAATCCAAATAATCAATTCTGGATTAATCAACCAGTGCTGGAAAGAGCACTACAGTCTTCTTGCCTAGCCTATTTTCTTCATATACATTCATATGCATTGTGTGAATACCATAAAAAAATCTGTGCTGTTATAAGTGATACTCATGGAAAAAAAACCCAGCAGAAATGACACAAAAACTATGAATTAAACACTAAAGAGTCTGAACTTCTGAAAGAGAATAGTAGGATTTAGCTCAGGTTCCAGACTGGACACAATTTAATCTAAATCAATATACCCAACCCTAACAGCTTTTCTTTTTCAGCAAATAAGATTTTATACATTACAAATACTGGAGTTTCTTTAATATTAAAAAACATTTAGATTTAGAAATTGTAGAACTATCTTACCTTCAACATAGGTTGGAAATGAAGCCAAACTTTTTCTGGACTGTAATTAAGACAAAAAGGATTTCAAACATAATAGAGCATGCACAAATATGCCAAAAATTTAAAAAGCTAATCAGTCATAGTTATGAGCAAAGGAAGATGATCACTTATTAAGATTTGTTATTTTATTTAGTATTTTGGAACTCTAAGCACCTACTAGAGTTAAACAATGCATTTGGTTTCCATCTTTATCAGGCAACATACTAAGCCCAATTTTCAGTTACTTGTTGGTGTTCAGGAGTATACTAATTGCTACCAATAAATGTTCTACTTTTACTATCAATAAGTTGCAGAAAAATGCGTCATATCTCAAAGACACTGGATCTTCCAACTAGGAATTAATACATACAGGAATATATAAAATTATGCTATACTGAATACATGGCTTTCATAACTGAAACCATCAGCCCAGTCACCCATTCATTAAGAAAATTCTGTTACTCATTACCCTATTATTCATCAGGACTGTTCTTAGATGTATCCCTTGCATTAATGCAGCCCTTGCACTAAAAAACTTTCTGTATTTCAACAGTTTAGGTAGCAACCTGTATTCTGTGGGATAACTGAATTCGCTAGCACTTGACCACCGAGATTAGATTATATCAAACACAAAACTACACCTGGTAGCTTCAATTACATAAAATGTAAAAAAAAAAAAAAAAAAAAAAAAAAAAAACAAAACAAATTTTCAAAAAA
>NDXB01016545.1:53757-67686 GCA_002631895.1 Agapornis roseicollis
TTTTTTTTTTTTTTTTTTAACTAAGACGATGGTCTCACACAGATGACAGAAAGATGACCTGTACCCTGTGTGCTCAGCCAACAGTTTAAAAAGGTCTGCTCGGAAAAATAAAATATCTTATCTATACAAACTCATCTCTGTTTCATTTCTTTTCTTTCTCCCTCCTTCCTCCCCCAGGCTTAGTTCATCTGTTACTGAAAACTGCTTAATTATTTAAAACAGACTTGTCTATTGCCTTGTTAATAATACATTACTCCTGCTGTGGAAGAAGTGAAGTAAATTCATCTCCATGAAAATACATCACTTCTGGAGTTATCAGACTTGAGAAAATCCTGTAACTGAGAAGTCAAAGGCTGAAATAAAATACATGTAATCAAGACCAAGAGAGAAGCCAAACAATGCAACTCAATTCTGTTCTACCTGAGAGGCTTGTCTTCAACTCTGAATTTCTACTTCATAAATTCAGACTACCCATGTACATGGTTTTACTTTATATAAGGGTTTATTCTAACACGGCCCCACCTCAAGTGTCTGCAGAGGAACAGAAATTGTGAACATCAATGAGAGGGCTTTGCAGAACCACCGTCTTGGCACACAGCAACAAACTATGCCCTGCAGGTCAACAAAACTTGAATTTCACATCTATAACCCCACATATATCTGAATAGACCCCAGAAAAACGTCATGGAATTTAGCTCTGAAATGGAGAACTTCTCCCTTCAAACCACTGTTTTCTCCTGATTATGGCAGAAGTGAAGGAGGCAGCCTTCTTCTCTTCTCTGGACATGAGAGGACAGATACACTCTCTAACTACCTGAGCTTTTTTGTCTTTCAGTGCTTTTCTCAGCAGGTCTCTGTACTTGCACAACTAAGCAAGCCACTATTCTCAAAGCTCTATGACATTTTTAAGATGCTTTTTTAGACCTTCTGTACAGTTTATACACTGTTATATTTAATTGCATTCTGAGATATCTACTCCACAAAGCTTTTCCACCATAATGCCACATTTCTTGCAGTTGTGCAGCTCTAACTACTACTATATTTGAAAAAGACATCCTCACAAGGCTGTATGTAAGTGATGGTCTGCTTTGGTTTAAAGAAATTTCTGATAAACAGATTTTGGAAATATATGCCCATTATTCATATCTTATATATGTAACAAACATAAAAAAGTAATTCTTGCTGTATTTATTCAAAGGACACTGAGATAATTTTTCAGCTTTTATCAAATAGACAAAACACCTTCCCCACAAAGTAGATGTCCAGACCATTTCTAAAGGAAAAGCATGCGTCACTAAACTGGGGTGCACAAGGAACACAACAACAAATACTCTCCATTGATAAATATTAAGCAGGTAATTCAGTACACTATTTATTTATTCACAGAAGTCTGCTACCTGCCTCCTAGACCACGGGACTACCAGAGCCTATTATAACAGAACTGCCCGTGGGCTGTGAGCAATTTTCTTTTCTCGTATACCTGCTACACATTTCTTTTGAGGAGAAATGCACAGGAATGACTGAAATTCCTGGTAGATTAAACTGTGACTAAACCTGGAAAACGGGCATCTTAAAACCAAATGCATACAGTGATCTCTAGCTTTCTTATCACCATGGTCTTTCCTAACAGTCCTAAACTATACACAGCTGCAGGTAAGCTGAACACTTCCAGAACACTAGCTTCTCAAAACAGTCTCTGGACATTTCAAACTAGTATCTACCAAATATTTTGCTGTAAATATATCATCCAAATGCTCAGCACTATGGATTAATAGTGGTTTTCTGGTGAAAAAAGGAAAAAGAGGCTGTCATATTTCATGAGTCTCAACTGCATATCATTCTTCTGACTCCCTGGCTTCAGTGATCTCTCATGGAGAGCTCCTAGCTAAATAAAAAGTGACTGCTATTTGGATCTAAAGAGGTCTTACCAGTTTCAATATCATATGATTAAGAACACAAAATAATTACAGATATTTAGAGGGATGTTCTATCTCTAAATGTAAAATGGCCTTGTTAAAAAACAATGCGGGCACAATTTCCAAAGTAGTCTGGCAAAACAACTGAAGGTAACAAAAACACCCACAATGCATTACTTATCTGCAGTTCCTTGATAATTCTGGGGCAAGAAAAGGGTGTCTTCCTGAAGATAAAACACTCTCTTTACGCAATTCCTTCTTATTTCAAGGCCAGTGTTACAAATCAGACTGAATAACATCTCTGGCATATACTGGTTACACTGAAAAGCTCCTCTCTGAGCTCCTGTTTTATTTCTCAAAGGAGATAAAGGAAAACCTACATTTAGATGAAGGGGCTTCAACTGTATTTTTATTAGAATTAATCACTCATGGCCACTTAGTCCAAATTGTAGGAATGCTTTGTTAAAGAAAGCAGACTGCTCAGACTGTTCACAAGTTGTCATCTGAATGAAAGAATCCAGTAAAACAAATGCATACTTCACTTCAGTGAAAACCAGAATTCCTACCCAGTCCCAAGTCCCTTCTACAACATGTACTCCCCTCAATCTGTACAGACTTTTTAAACAATTTGCGTAATTTACTTTCTCTTTTACTGTCTGCCCACACATCTACAACCATTCCTGACGTGAGATATGCTGTCATTACACATTACTGATCTGATTACCAGCCAGCACTGAAAATTTAAGTTATGTAATAGGCTGTGAAAAATCTTGAGTAAGAAGTTAACTTTTGGTGCAAAACATAAACCCCATAGTATGTACGTACAGACCAATGGAAACACGTGTTTTGTTTACTATAGGAACATACCAGGCTGAGTCCTATCAGCATGCCTTAGAAAAGTTAAGTTCTGCAAGGTGCAGCAAGCTTTGGGAGAGCAGCTGGAGCAAGTTCAGGAAGGATTCAGTGGTTTTAGGATCCACAACTTAACATCACTGAGATCATCATGGTACTGGGTGTTACAATTAGACAATCAGGAAGCAACAGAAAGTTCCTTGATCCTTCCAGACAAAGACACCACTTACAAACACAGGCAATGTGGTGAATAAAATAAACAACAAACGAATAATGTGATCTATTAATAAAAGGAGAGAGAAATAAATTACAGCTTTTATAAACTTCTAAAGTTAGAAATAATTCTTGTCTCATACAGAATAATCTGGGAACACAGCTCTAGCCCTCCTTGTGCCTGCTAATCAACTTAGTAACAGACATAATTTTGAAAATATCTGTAGAAATAATTTTTGAAATACAGGTTGCTTTAAAAAGGAAAAAAAAAAACCCATGAAACTATGAAGAAGCAAAAAAAGCCAACCAATTCAGACATACTCATCATTGTCTGTTTCCGACAGTTTTCCAGGAAAAATAAAATCATAGAATCACAGAATCATTTGGGTTGGAGCGGACCATAAGATCATCTGCATTTCTAGAGCCTGCAAGTGGACAGAAACCTGCATCTTTTCTGGAATATGAATCTGATCTACAATACCATCATAAAGAATACTGACAGATTTCTGCTGAAAGTGTTAGGATTGCTATGTGACAAAAAGTGAAATTTAGGATTAACAGAAACACACAAGGATAGATAACAGAGGACAAAGTGTTTGGTAGCTATTCTAAAGTATCCTATGGCAGTAAAAAATGGAACAGCATTTGTTTCAGAAAAAAAAGTAAAGATCTTCATGTGGCAAATTTTTATATAGTGTACTGGGGTCAGCAGTGCTTCATAAACTAAAATGTGGCTCACTGATCATTCACATATTTACCTCTTACATGCTCTCTAGAGTACTAATCTAAAATTGACAATGCACTACATACTTTAGTGCAGGGTGAGTCACAGAGTAAGGAGAAAATGCACCCTCCTTCACTGCCATTTTTGTCACAATTAAAGGAATAAGACATATATAACCTGATAGATGAAAGCTTTGTATACTCACATCGCCATCTAGTGGCCTCTGGTCGTCAGAGTCCCTGGTTGGACTTATGTCCTGCCTCATCACCCAGATAGGCTCCTTAGGTTCATCAGGGGTATAAGGAGAACGGATGGTCCTCGTCTTCACTTCCTCAATAGCCTCTTTAATATCCTTGATGGCCAATGAAATTGCATCTCTCTTTTCCTTATTGTACCTCTGTACAGATTCTCCTGAGCTGGATGTAACTCGAGAACCAGCTGGGAGATGGCCATTACTTTCATGTCCATCACCAGCAACAGCAGGATCATGCTTCAAACTCTGCTCTGCCTCTGGCATGTCTTCAGCTGCCTTGTCTAAGCTCTGGGAGCTCATGCTCTGCTTCACCTCTGCTACAATCTGATCAATATCCTCCTCTTGTTCATAGCTATCCATTCTTGGGTAGGGTGCAAACTCTGCCTCCTTCTCAGGGCTGTCAGACTCTCCATCAGACCGCTCATCATAATGGTGAAGACGGGCACCAAGTGCCTCCTTGCGGTAATTATCGGCTTCCTCCCTTTCCCGCTCATACTGTTGGATACCCTCTCTAGCATCGAGATCTGGTGTATCTCCTATTTCCTCATATACATGCTCCTGCAGTCCATAGTCAGCATAAGGCTCAGCATACTGTTCATCTTCTCCTCGGTGGAAGAGCCGATGTGTGTAGACATAACCCGAATAGGCTGCATTCATGGCTTCCTCGTGTTCAATGGAATGGAAATGTAAGTGATTAGGCAATGTTTGATTATGAATGGCCTCACCATGCTCAGCCTCAGCATTCTCTGTGTACTCTTCAGACTCAGGCCTGTACTGCACGGCATATGCGCTCTCATCCTCATTTTCCTGAACTCTTTCTGTGTCGTAACTGTCCTCCACTGTGGCTATCACATCCCCTTCTGCAGTATCTGTGTGATTGTGGAAACCACTCTCAGTACTGGCTGACCGAGCTAACATCCCTTCCTCCTCCTGGCCAGACAGACCTCCTTGGCTGCTGTTTGTATGTCTTGGGTAGCGAGTTGCATACCGCTGTTGCTCTTCCACCTCTGAGTGCTCCAGGTCAGCCTCCACTGATTCGTTCACTGCTCCATTTGCTGGCTCTTCACTTACCTCCCCCACAGGTGGTCCAACCAAATGGTTCATGGCAAATTCTGGTGGGTAGGTCACTTATTGTATTGACATTTTGTCTATCACAGCTGGAAAAAAAATAATAAAAAAACCCAACATTTGATGTTATTCTTCAAAAAACAGTGGAGTCAATGAACACAAGCAACAAAAGGCACCCTTCCTTCCCCAGCAGACAAACGTTTCACTTTATGAATTCTGAAGTCAGACAACAGCCAGCACAACAGTATAAACCCCCATGCAAATGATCTCCAGCAGCAGGAAGCAACAATGATCCCCTGCAGGACTGCACTTCTGACTTCAGTGTACAAATACTTTGTGGAAGAATCACTTCCAAGCAACCCGATAGAGACACTTCCACTGACTTCTCTGGCATCTCAATGACACTGGCATGTGCATGTTAGAAAAGCTAATTGTGGCCAGTGGCTCAATAGTGGTAGAGTTATGACAGAAATATTCCACCCTTGCTCCACCTCTGCCTACAGCTCACTAATTCGGTGCAAGGGAAGGATGCTGTAATGTAAAATGAGAGATGTAGTTCTATCACAAGAGTCTGCAATTTCTCAGATACATGACAACTATGCATACGACCCTTCTTCAGTATGGTATCTTTGGCTGAGATAGTCACCCTATGCACTCATCATCAGAAATAAAAATGTACTCTCAAGGTATCTGAAGCACCTGTTCCTTCTCCCTAGGGAAGCACAAGACAACTAGACACAACACAGTTACCATCATGAAATGTATCTATAATAATTTAAGATGACGTCTACACTGAATCTCTTTCCTAAAATATGCAGAAGACGTTACTAATATTCTTAACCTTAACTACATTGAAAGTAGTGAGGCATGTTAACCTTGCTGACTTTTAGTAAAAGATTGTATAATAACTACAGATGTCTGCCAGTAATAATAGGCCATAAAAAAAGGCCACAGAAACAGCAGAACTCCATAAGAACACAGATTAGCTTCCAGAAGTTTCCGGGAGCAAACAGGCCTACCTAGCTCAGAATGCTTAATTTTATATGAAAGTTTCAGCAATTTTGAAGCTTGCCCTACATTTTTAAAATGTAATGTCATCAAAAGGACATTTTATGTCCCTTTAAGGCCCTGAGTTAAACCACATGTCTGTAAGTAGAATACAGGTCTGGCATGTGACTTAGTGGTAAGTACTAAAAGAAAAGATACCTTATAGAAGAGTTATAACTTGAAGGATCTATAAAAGATCAATTGGTCAATTACCAATTACAAAAATAATGTGATGCAAAAATCTACTGAACTGAGGCAAGCTTCTCTGGGCACCCTGTGCCAGTGCCTCATCACCCTCACAGTAAAGAACTTCTTCCTAATAACTAATCTAAATCTACCCTCTGTCAGTTTAAAGCCATTTCCCCTTGCCCTGTCATGACATGCCCTTGTAAGAAGTCCCTCTTCAGATTTCCTGTAGGCTCCTTAAGGTACTGGAAGGCTGCTCTAAGGTCTCCCTAGAAACTAACAGGTCCATATCTTTCCTAAGTTGGGGGGCCCAGAGAAAAAATGAATGCTATTGAGAGCTAATTATCTAAAGCTAGAAAAGAAGGTAAAATTCAACTGTATGAAGACTATATATACCTCAAGTCAAATTAGGTATCAAATGCCACAATATTTAGAACAACAAAAGTTCTGACAATTTCTGAATATTTGTGAACCTGTTTTAGAAGTTTTAATATATGCTTATAACATAATGCATATTATGGACAGATAGTGTTAATGGTATGTCTAGCTGTGAG
Source organism: Agapornis roseicollis (assembly GCA_002631895.1). Taxonomy (NCBI): domain Eukaryota; kingdom Metazoa; phylum Chordata; class Aves; order Psittaciformes; family Psittacidae; genus Agapornis; species Agapornis roseicollis. Next base: position 60,571 of record NDXB01016545.1, read on the forward strand.
AAACAAATTATAGAGATTATAAACTATACAAAATATTGCTAAAAACACCTGAGAGCCCCAACATTTTTCTTTTTCAAACCGAAGGTTTCCAAAGTTCCATGTGTGAAATTGCTCGATTTGAAGAATGACCTCAGGTTAATTTCAGATATTGAAAATTTCAGAGGTGTGCCTTTTGAGGGATGAAGAGGGAACTTTAAGCTTTACTTGAAGCTTTTTACTGAAAAAAATCCTCTTTTTTTTGCCCTTCCTCGAATAATTTCAATTTAATTTAACTTTTTAATTTTGTAAGTAAAAGATATTATTATCAAATGTATTTTGGAAAAAAGAAAAAAACAGAAATTTTACTTGCTAGGAAAAAAAATATTTACTTATAGAAGTACAGGTTTGAATAAACGTCCCTATGTCACCTAAGCTCCAATATACTTCAATGAAAAGTAAGCTTCTAAATCAAGTACATTAACTTGACTGTTTAGCAATCAGTCTTTAGGACAGTAATTTATAGAATCACCTGTTAAAGTTGGGTGTTAGAAGCACTAAGTCCCTTTACATATATATGGTAGCTGTAAGACTATTAAACTTCACATTTTTTTTAATGTTTAGTAGCACTTCCCTCAAGCAAATACAAGGTGTGCCTGATTTTTCTTACCAGGCCTTCCATAAGTACTTTATTTCCAGCAAGCAATCAAAAATCAATAACCTACATAAAATGCCACAGATAGACAAGAACTTAAGCAAGAGAGGTCATCTGACCTTGGAAATAAAGACACTGCACCCATCTGAAAGATATTATACTCTCATATTAATTACTCTGAACAGCAGCTGCGCTCCAGTAATCAAATATACACAGGAAAGTGCTCTGTAAGCACTCTCAGCTTTGCACTCAGGGCTTGATGGATGAATCTGTCTTCAAAATAGACAAATCAGAGGTCGGTTACTACTGCAACCAGCTCTTTGCTGAAGGTTGAACTACCTTCCTGCCTGTAAAGAAGAAAAATTAAACATCTCCACATATTTCTGAAGCAAGATGAATACAAAGGTGGAAGTTTAAGGATTTTTCTCTGCTATTTTATATTAAAAAAAAAAAAAAGAAGCATTTAAAACACCACTAAGAGGCACACTATTACCTCAGAGAAAAACTATACAACACCTATGCCCATTGCTACTCAGGAAAATACATGTAATAAGAAAAGATGAAAATGTGACTATTCAGCTTCCAATTTGTTTGTTATCTGTTTTCCAAATATGTATAACATGTATAATTGTTTGCTTTCTTGTGCATGCAGGCAGAAATGAAGCTTTTAAAAAATTAATATTATTTCCAATACGCTTTTTAGCGTTTACTGCATAAGAGCATTATGCATTGTATTTTTCACAGTCTAATACTGTCTTTTTGGAATGAAAGATCACACTATTGATAGCTATGTGTACTATTGATAGTGTCTCAAAACAAAAGCAGTGCATACCATGTGGAATCAAGACTACACACACACTTTTTTTTGTCACATATGGGATAACAAGGTAACTCAGCTAAGGAAAGGACCACAGGAGGTCTCCAGTCCAAGCTCTGCCCAAAGCACAAACAACTCAACTGTCTTCAACACAAGGGCTCCAATCCCACGATCTTGGTGGCCCTTGTTCCACTTCAACCAGCTTTTCAGTGTCATTCCTGTACCTGGGAACAGAAGGGAAGGCAGTACCCCTGTGGGGTCTGATAGGCACCAAGCAGTGAGGCCTGGCTCTCAGGCCATATCCTGCTCACACTACCCAGGTGCCCCGTCCCTTTTATTGCCTGCCACGGCCATGTCCCAGCATAGCTAACTGGCCTCAAGAGCCCCAGCCTCTAGCATTGCAAGGCCTATTTACATACATACATCTTTGAAATGAACCTTTTCATTTATAAGAAGCATAACAGTTTTACCTTACTTTTCAGAACTCTTTCAAGACAAAAGTTAATATGCCAGTTGAATGTGTAAACAAAAATAGTTTTGTCTTCTCTAAAAAACTTTGGACATATATACACCCATGTCTTTCATTAAAAAATTGCTATTCTTTGAATATATTTACTCATAATTACAGGCCACATTAGAAGCAGAGAGACCTCTGACTGAATTTGCAATGGCATCCCAAAACCAAGTGCAGGTTATCTCAGCACATTCTGTGAGGAATTTCACAAAGCTCCTATGTTTTTTCAGACCCTAGCAATACACCAGTGTTTTCCTTGAACAGATAGCTATCTCAGCAAGAAATATGAATAAAAGTTACATTTCACAAAAAAACAACTTAGTCTTTTAGCAAACACATGTCTTTGAAACACATCTTCAAAATCTTTAGGTTTTTCTTCAGAGCCCCTGCAGTATAAAATGGCTGAGAATTCAACAGCACATGCAATAACCGCTTGAAGAGAATTCCCTACCTCTCCTGTGTTAGGCAGCGATTTTCTGAGCTGTAACCTGCTTGGGAAACCTGGGTGCCTCTGTCCTATGTAAGCTCATCCAAAACAGCTTAAAAAAACCCCAAATCCCCGTGAAACACACGCTTCTTGCTAGTCAGTGTAAGCAGCACCTGTAAAGTAACATTAACATCCCACCACATGCACACACATACGCGCATCGGTTTGTATGGATGAGTCTGAACTATGAACACTCCTAATACTGTAACTGTAAAGTAGAAAAGCTGCATGCACAATACTGCTCTACATACAAAATTTTCTACAAGTGCTTCTGGAATCCTTGTATCACTGTAGTATTCTAAACAAGTTAAACACATTTCAACACTGTACGTTGCCTTTAATATTTTCTGCAAAGTCTTTTACTGCAATTTGGCTCATAATAACCTTCCATTCCTGAGTCCCAAAGCTGCTTCTGAACTCAGCAGGAGCAAAGTTTGAAACACAAACTACTGTTTAAAGCTCAACAGAAGACTTTTTGGTTTTCAGTAAGATATGCAAACTTCAAAAGGAGGTAGCTTTTACCTGAATCAACCTTTTCTGACCACAACTAGCCTAAAAGAGCACACAGGTCCTTAATAAAAAATAAATACTGTTACTAAAATAAAAGTGAGCTGTACACTAGCCCATGCTTTTTCTCACGCTGTGTCTATTATGTTGTTTTTATCATTGACTGTACTGGTCATCAGCTGTTCAGTGTCTCAGGTTCAGTGAAACTGGAAACTAATTTTATTTCCCCTTCTTCCCACCCCCTAGATGTTAAAGTTAATTAAAGAAGTTAATTTGAATTTCTGCTTCCAGTTTTAAAATTGTTTACATCAGCTCCTAATTATCTTATTAAATTGAATTAGCTAAATAACTAAATAAATATGAACATGTCACACAGCATGTGTTGTGGAGTCTGGACATGTCATCACTCCCTGAAGAACATATAACAGAGCACTAGGACGATATCATATTTTTGTTCTCTCTCAATTTCTTAATCCTAGGTACCTACTTTTAGTTTTGAACTTTTTGTTTCGATAACACAACTTCACCCTTGCTGCATAACTTTAAAAGCACATTCCCATTTCATCTACCACAACACATAAGCTGGTGAAGCTACAGAAGGCCAGTTAAAAAAAAAAATCAAAACAAAAACCAATTCATCTGATACCTGTCTTTACAACTTTTCATAACATTTGAAAAGTATTTTAGAAATAAAAGATAAATTATTATATTTACAAATTTAATAGCTTATTGAAAATAGAAATTATTTACTGCCTATGCAAATCACCTCTACCTGGTTTTAACAGGGGTTTTAAACAGGTAAGAAGCAGCATGATTAAACTGAACATGTGGGGGGCAGAAGGAAAGTGAAAGAAAATTAGTTTGCAGTTCCACCAAACTTGAGACACTGAACAGCTGATGAGCAGTACACAGCCAACAATGAAAACAACATAACAGGCACAGGAGAAACAAAATCAACAGCCCCTTTATTTCCTGCCCCCAGACATCCCCCTCCAGGAAGGTGCTTGCCCTCACAAAAAGAAAGGGGAACTGAGAGAAACCTGTACCTGACAAAGAAGAACACAAAACTTTTGTTAACAGTAAACAGATCTAGAGTCATCAGAGTTAATGAGCTCTGAAAGAAATATTCAACTTTCTTCCCCTTCTAATTCCCATCTTGCTCAAAACTAAAATTTAAACTTGAACAAGAAACACCATGCAGTAACCTTCAACAGAGAGAGGCCAGATCTCTTTATGCTTCAAGGCACTGTAGAGAGAAAGTGCTCTGATGAGAAAAGGAAGAGAACCTTCCATCCACCTTTTAATACTGAAGTCCTGCCAATGAAAGAAATGAGACAATGGACTCCAGGAGTACTTGAAGCCATCCATCTACTGACAGAAGAAGGTTAACTGGTAATATGGCCCAACAGAAGGCATGAATTAAAAGCAGTAGAAAAATCCTGACAAGGATCCATAGGCAATCTCTGCAGTGAAGTACAATAACTAGACACAGTAGACCAAAGACACTTAAAAAAAATTAATATCAAATCCCAGACTGTAATTCATTGAGGGAATAAATCTGACTGCTCTCAGCAACCAGAATACTTAAGTGTCATAAATAAAATTCCTACAAGAGCTAAACTAACGAAATTTGGGGTTCTCCTTCATTCTGTTGTGATTCTGACAGGTTACTGCTCGGTTTATTCCTGGGCGTATTATAGATGCACCTTTAGTTAGTGTCCAGATAATCTAAAATTTTGACCATTGGAATTGTTACTCTGGTATTTAAATCATAGTTACTAATAAAATCCATCTCCAAAGAAGCAAGAGAAATTGAAATAGTATACAAGTAAAGTCTAAGCATAACATTTAGGAACAATATTACAATTACAAATTCAGTCTTTTATGTACAATTAGTAGAAATGAATCATTACTAAATCTGAGCATATAGCTGTCTGTAACTTTCAATTTTTAATTCTCTATGTAAAAGGGCAGAACCATCTCAGAGAGCACAGGTGAAAATGCTGACTCTCCAGTGATGAATTCTGAATGCAAATGATGTTATTTTTAAATAACATTATTTTTATAGGAATGAAAAGTATATATTTCTCTCTAAATAGAGAGGGACTGTATCTATGTAAACCAAACAAACAAAACCCCAAATTGATCCAGCAAGCCCAATACCCTTTGCATCTCCTCTGAGATACTATTAATAGTGTGATACAGAACAAATGTAGACAGAGCTGAAAAATATGATCCAGCAAGCTGCAGGCTACCTTCAGGGTGACTAAGAATGCCTCAAGCTTCACTCACAGAAAGATTAATAACTAGTATGTCCAAAACCCCCTTGGATTTTCCCCCTCTGGTACACATAAAATTATTTGGTTGAGACAATCTTACCCAGCTGTATTCTTGGTTGCTGTACTGCAGTCTTGATGCAACATATCTTTGACATAAATGAGACAGAAGACGTATCAACCAAGAATCAAGATTCAGAACACCCTGCATCTGTTGAAACTTTTGAGTAACTTAGTTCTGCTTTAATAACTTGAAATGATACCATAAGGGAAAAATCAACTTTATTTTGGAAAGTGAAATTTTCAAATGACTTAAACTCTACATTTTTGAATTCTTTTATACAATCCAGCTGCAGGTTGTGTCAGGTACACAAGAACATTTGGATAGTGTTGAGACAACTTCAAGAAAAGAAGAAGGGTCTGCTAGAATTTGAGATGAAGCTCTGCAGCAACTATGTCCCTTTCAGGAAAACTGAGTTAAACAGCAGACTGTAAAGTCTAGCTAGTTAGTCTGGGAGTCTAATTAGCTTTCTTCATCAGAGAGAAGCAAGTTACAGAATACTGTTTCCAGGAGATATTGCTTCAAATAAAAAAAGCTAAAGTAGCAGAATAGTACACATGTAGAGGGAAACCTGCCCCCAACAAAACAACAAACCAAACAAACAAACAAGCCTAGGACACCTAAGCAGTAACTTTTTTGCTTCTTAAATGCATCTGTAATAAATCTAGTAATTAATAGACAACTGAGGAACACATCTTGATCTAAGAATCTGTTTCCTATCCTTCCAAACCCAAATCCAAAAGTACAGGATCTACTCATCGAAACAACACAGAATTAGTGCTGAAACGCCAGTAAATTCAAGTTTCTGTTGAATATGATCAGTAAAAGGATTTGTTCTGAGGCACTTTTACTACCTTCAAGCTAAGTTTACTCCCCCATGAAAAGCAGTCGGGGCTCAGACAGCATGAAAGTAAGAGAACCTGTTCTCCTTTAATTTATCTTATTTCACAAGTGGTAAAGGAGCTATACCTGACTTAAGTGGAAAAGTAAATAGATAGGGATGGATGTGATACTGAACTTGCTTACCTCCAATAGTATAACAAGGACTTACAAAGGTACCACTGCCAGGCAACTGTAATACCCAGCTACTGAAAACAGTAGATTCCTACTGTTCCCCCACTTCATTCTAGGGAAAGAAAAGCCTCAAAAGCAACAGCTCTTATTTAAATTGTTATTTTGATTAGACTTGCACTTTACTACATGGGTTTTGACATTAACTTTTTCTAGAAAGGCTTTAGAAGGGCAATACGTAAGATGTGGAGATGTTATTCAGACAGGAAAAATGAGAAAGAAAGATGAAGCATCTAAAATTCTAAAGTATTTGATTACTCTGGGACTATCAGCTCTTTTCCATGTGCCTCTCATCATTCAGAACAACTGAATCAACACTTTCTGCCATACTCTCAGCCCCTTTCCACAGACCTGATGTATGTCTGGATTAAAGAGAAGAAGGTTTTAAGTATTAGCTAGTTTGTCTCTTTCTTTCTGAGTGACAGCAAGACATCACAGCCTGTATCTGCTTCCATTCACAGAAATTTAGGTAAGCAAGAGTATGTAAGGTCTGCAGGTTAGCAAAACCTCATGAAGAAACAGTGAAATCCCACTAACAGAGATTTCATTTAAAGATATAGACACAGGCGAAAACCTAGAAAGTAACAAAATAAGAACAACCAGAAAAAGATAAAATCTTTGTGGCTTCAAGCTGCAATATTTCTGGACTTAAATGTTACTTCAGTAGATTCAATCTTCTATCTATGAAACTTTAATTCTTAGGAGAAAAAAAAAAAAAAAAAAAAAAAAAAAAAAAAACCAAAAAAAAAACA